>JAHBCN010010674.1:0-31098 GCA_019359885.1 Listronotus oregonensis | reverse complement strand
AGTGTTAATTTTTTTCGACAAAGTTTTATTATTGTTAAAATGTAATTTAATGAAGCCCACAGACTTAAGTATAGGTTTTTAAGGAATCACAGATAGATATTATACAAGGGTGTCAGAGAAAATTGGGAAATCTCCTGGGAAAAAAAAAACATGAAAAAAGAATACTACAAGTGTATAATAAACTTTTTCGTATAGGCCCCCTCGGAGATATTGGTCCCAAAGAGCTCCAATGGAAATTTAATACAGACATAATTATTGAACCACCCGGTTTTTTCCAATTTTATATTAATAAGATGTAATACCACGTTGACTTTAAATTACTATAAAAGGAAGTATTGTGAATTACTCACAGCTGCGGGACGGACAAAGCTAGCATTTGACCCCATTTTACGCCCTGTGTTAAGAACCAAAAAAAACGTTTTTGCAAACCTTTAATTCGTAATTATCATAATTTTTTCATTATCTATATCTAATTAAAGAAAA
Organism: Listronotus oregonensis; assembly: GCA_019359885.1. Taxonomy (NCBI): domain Eukaryota; kingdom Metazoa; phylum Arthropoda; class Insecta; order Coleoptera; family Curculionidae; genus Listronotus; species Listronotus oregonensis. Next base: position 30,615 of record JAHBCN010010674.1, on the reverse strand, counting down.
ATTAATACTTTTGTAATAAATAGGATTTAAAAGGTTAGAAACGACCTAAACCCCTCAAAAAAGTATAAATTGGAATCATAGTAACCCTTAGAAACCCCCACGTTTTTAGAACATAAAACAACATTATGAATTTTTTTGGAGTTGGTAAATATTTTTATTTGTAAAGTTTATTAAAAATAGAATAATTTAAAAATAAAATCAAAAATGTCGTTTTTTTTTTTTTATTTTTTTTTTTGAAAAAGTATTAAAATAATCCAAAAATATATTTTTGATTTTTTTTATTTGTCTTTACACGTAGGATATAAAACAAATCACTAGATAATACCCGGTTTTTGTTATTAAAAAAAGTAACATCGATTTTTTTAAAATTTTTCTTAAAAGATTTGTAAATCTACCGTAAAATAGAAAAAAAATATGTTAATATCTTTATTTTTTGTTTTTTTTTTGTTTAAAAATAGGTAGGCTCGATTCTAAGCAATTACCCAATATTACCCCCAAAAAATAAAAATTAATAAAAATTTTCAAAACCTCTAAAAAAATTATTTTGCATTTTCAAGTCAAAAAAAGTATAAAACAACTTTTTCTTGCTAATTCTAAAAAAAAAACCCTACGAGGGTAAAGTCACCCCTAAAAAAAAGCAATAAAAGTCGTGGCAAAAAAAAGAAAAAAACTTATTTTTATTTAAAAAAGATTTAGCTCATCATAGTCATTGAAGTAGATTTTGGTTAAATCTCACCCCCTTTAAGGAGGTAAATCAACCCCCCCAAAAAATAACGAAAATATTTTACCCCCATAAATCCTTATTTTATTTCAAAAATACTTAATTTTACTTTTTTATAATGAAACATATGATAACCCTTGTGTCTATAATCACCGATATAATATAAGTTATTCCATTTATGAAAATGTTCAACCCCTAATTGGGGGGAATTTAAAAAAAATCATGTGGTCGCTATAAGATGCCTAAATACAGGCGAATGTTGCCGTTTCTTCTTCACCGGGGCCCATATTTAACGCGTTTTAAAAACCTAAAAGGCTAAACAAATTTACAAAATCACAGAATTTCTTTTTTACTTCGATATAAAAATCACGTATAACATAATACCCAATTCATAGGTAATAATATTAATTTGGTTTCATTTTGATGTGCCATTTTTATAACCAGTCGTACGAGATGGTTAGTCGTAGGGGTATGTAAGGACCACCAACTTTTTAAAAATTTAAATCTATTTTATTAATGAGCTTTGTGATCTGACTTACCAAAAAATTACTACTTTCATTTTAAGATTGTATAATGTAATATTATTGCTTTACTGGATTGAAAATAAAAAAAAAATTAATTCTTTTATTACTGAGTCCCAAAAAAAATAAGATTAAAAGAACAGCAGGGTTTTTAAAGCCCTACAAATTTTAGCAGTTAAGACACGTTATTGTTTTGTTCAGCCCGGACTTTTAACAGAACATCTGTTTGTGGGTGGCTGGGCCCAAGAGATAATGTTATCCCCAATCCAATGGTCGGCAATTTATTGCTTATATGTATATAGTATATGGGGGATATCTCATTGAATACGCCAGTATGTTTATTTAATTTAAAATTTTTTTAATAATGATTTTTTACCAAAATTAATAAGCCTTTAAAATTTTTTTTTAAAATATATTTTTTTTTGGATTTTAGGTTAGACAAAAGCATTGAAAGGTTAACGACCAATTAAGTATTTATGTATTTGCAGAACGTATACTATTTTGTACAGTATTTTTATATATAATTATTCCAAGCACTCCTAATAAAACACAATGTCCTAAATACGCCTTTTGCGACCAGTCATATTGGTACTACCACTGACCTCAATATGGACCGGAAAAGGGTATCAGATGCCCCTAAAAGTGAGATTTATCGGCGAAAAATGTGTCCGTGCGCCGTGGCTCTAGTCATCTTAGGGCCCCAATCATGCCAGTGGCGGCTCTATATGAAGCAACTGAGGCCGGGCCTCACATTAAAATTTACACTGTTACGGGTTTACAATCAGTACATATAATGTAAAATTTATTTAAATAAAACCTTTTTAACTAATTTCTAATTATTAAAAGTATCAAAACATTAAATAACATTATAATTTAAAATAATATTTTTTAAAAATTAGCGCGGCACCTTCCAATCGCTCAAATAGACCCTCCTATCGCATAGTAACAAAATAGTAATCCCCGGAAATGGCTTCATATGCGTCCCAAATCGCCGATGCAACTCTTGCTACCCCACCACGAAAAACTGCACAAGACGAGGATTTAAATACGCAAATTTTTTGCATCCGTGAGGCCCACAATTTTTGGGCTTGTACCCTGCATATTGCCAAATGGTCGCTTAGAAGGTGTATTTAAAATTTTGGCAACATTATATTGTCTATCTCGTTCATCTCCTCTCTTCTTCTAAAGAATAAAGGTGAGGTGATTTATTTGTTTCTATAATTAGATCACGGCATAAATTCCCTCGAGTTATATTAAATAATAATTTAGACTATAGACACGTGCCTATTAGAGAGAGCGGGTAGTTTTTTTAATCTTTCTGGTTTAAAACAGGTGTTTGTGTTTGGCGATTTTAACTTTCGAGGTAAGGCATAAGCCCTTAAAACCTGTAAGCAGTACCTATTTGTTTTGTATTTTAATAGCCACAGCATAATTTTTATTTTGGTTGGTTTGGTTTAATATTTGCTTTGTTACTTTGTTTTATCTTGTACCGGTTTTAATTTTAATACTTTTTCGTAATAATGAATCCCTCTACTATTGTTTTATCTTTGCTTGAAACCCCTTTCGCGACGACCTGAAGTGGAAAAACGGCAAAAAATTAGAGAGTCGGCCAACACCAAAAAATTTAAAGGCGGTTATTAGCGAAAAGAGGGTGGGTCGGGAGGGCTTCGCGAACGTTTCAAACTTCTTTTGGGATGATAGTTATAAATGGCTTTGCGGGGGTTCGTATAAATAGAGTCTGTATTGCTGGCCGTGTATTTTATTGGGTAAGGCGAAAAATTCATGGTGCCCAAAAAAATGGTTTTTGGGACTTGAAAAAAATTTTTTCGTAGTACCAAAAAGCACGAGGGTTCTAAAAACACATAAAAAACTTCACAGGGTTTGGTGCGGTTAGAGCAAAATAGGGCCACCATTCAGGATGCATTAAAGGAAAACGCTAGTTTAAACAAAAAATTTTTTACAACGAAAATGTTCGAAAAATCGATTATTAATTAGTTATTTAAGTGTTACACTTACGTTGGGGAAAAAAAGAACTACCTTTTTTGGGGGCATAATGAAAGTTTAGAGTCAATAAATCAGGAAATTTTGAAATTTTTAAATGCTTAATTAAACGTAATCAAGACCTTACTGAACATTGTGAAAATTTAGCAACATTTTTACAGGGCAGTCTAAAACCATACAAAAAGAACTATCTTTTTATTCATGAATATTTTACAGATTTTATTAAAAATGAAGTAAATGATAAGGAATGTCTTTTTTCGGTGTAATGGCAGATGATAAAACAGATATAACAGGCGTTCCAATGTGCATAACTATTCGATACGTCATAAAAGGGTGTCTGTATGAGAGATTTTGGTTTTTTTTATGTCAGCAAAAACGAACAAACAGATGCTCTTTTTTTTAATTTGTTAGAGAGCGTTCTGAGCCATATTTTTTAAATACAGGTCAAATTTTTTAAGTTTAATATGTCTTTATTTTTAAAAATAATATATTATAGTGCCTTCAATCTTTTTGTTTAAGTTAATTAAATTCATTGAGGAATGCTGTGAATTTGGCAATGCGGCAAACCGACGGAGCACGGGGGGGTTTTCCGATACGTCAGACGGGCGACGACAGCTTAGTTTTCATTTATGACGATAGCTTGCGCAAATATGTAATTTTATTTGGTCGTCTATAAATTTTTTGTTACACTTGCTAGGCTGATGTTTATTTTTATGGGCCAGTCATTAACGTTAGAGTATTTTTAGGGTTTTATTGTTACTTACTGATAATACATTTAATAATACCTACATAATTAATAAATTACCCTTGTACCCTTTTGGAGCCCACGGGGGAAGTCACTGTGAAAGCGCTGTGTTCATGAAAAACTGTGAAAACCCACAGGTTCCACGATGTTTTCACAGTGAAATTTTTCCCAAAAGCACACGTGTTTCCTCAGTGGTTTCTTACTAAACCCACGGCGCTTACACAGCAATCCATGATGAATACATAGTATTCAAAGCGATTCCCAAATAAATCCATGGTTTTTACACTTTAAATCCAAGATGGATACAAAAAACAATACATTAGAATTTTAATTTATAGTTATACACTATGTATACAATAAGGAAATCCTGGGAACGGTGGAACATATATACGATGTATTCGCGGTTTGTTAGCCCACAGTGTTTCCATTGTGTATACACTGTGGGCTCAAGGATGCGACATATATTTTTCGACTTTAGAATTATATGGCCAATTCTAAACATTTTTGTGTAAAATACCTCATCAATACTTACCAGTTTTCAAAATAATGTTAGTTAAAAATTAAGAATTTAGTCACTGTGACTGCTTACTGAGCAAAAACTGACTAAAAGAGAAAAAACAGATTTTTACTTTCCTATTCTAAGTTTTTAAAAGCTATCAGGTCTATGGTACCAATTACAGGTGGTACCAAGTGATACCACTCGTTCATGAGAGAATTAAATGGCTTGACAAACATTACATGTTTATAAAATCTAAGCAAATAAAAATCGAAAATTTTGACATTTGTCGATAACAGTAAACAGAAGAGCTAATTTTTATAGGTAATATTTTTTATTGATTAAAACGCCAATTTTAAATTTTTTACATACATTTTTCTACATCCAGGAAGCTTTGTTTGAAATCTGCGATCAGCGAGCATTGGCGAATTTGCTTCAATCTGACGTAGTCTGAATTTTCTAGTCGCTTAGAATGACGTTGGCGCTCGCTGAACACGGATTACAAATAAAGCCCCTTAGGTATACTTAGTGCTTATAGGTGAAATCATTATGTTAGCAAATTATTACCCTATGGCACCTTCTAATAGTCTCGCATCGCACATCTAATACCTCGCAAAAAGTTAAAAAATACTGCTTTTGTTAATATAACTTTAGTAATGTAGGCTCTTGGAGATGATATATTAAATACATGTAGAATTTTTATAAAACTACAAAATAATATAAAGGATTTCTTAAGTATAATAAAACGAATTGGATGTCAGCCTTAGCAATACAAAACTACCGGTTACAATTCTTTTTCTTAAACTGTTATAATGCCCGAGATATAGCTGTCCCGCATTTTTTTCTGTATAAACCCTTTAAATTTCATTTGCAATCGATGCCATGGATCTTAAAAACTATATTCTATAATTGAAACAAAGTTTCACTTGTTTATTTAACTCTTTTTTCACTTAATCTTTTTCATACCGTTATTTTTGTTATAGTAGCATAGTTCTTAAAAAATTAAGAAAGGAATTGAAAAAAAACTTTGCTATTTTTTGAATAATTTCTGTCCAGTAAATCGACAAATTTCGATGTAGGAACATAAATAGCCAAATGCTACATTAGATACTAACTACCTTGTGTGCCAGAAATTCCTTATCAGGTGCTGTTACTTAGAATTCTTTTACTTGATTTAAATCCAGAACCTTTGATTTTTTCAACTAGGTCGATTTCTTCAAGAAGTAGGCCAGAAGCACCTTTTCTTACGTAATGTTTTCAACATTGCGGCTGGCGCACCACTTATTATATTCGGAAAAGTGCTTCTCGTATTTTTTTTCCCTATATCCATTACCACGAATGGTCAATTTTTGACAATTTCAGTTTAATAGCGTTAGATTTTGTTTAGTGTCATAGGAACACAGAAATTGTTTCTGGTGGTGTATCAATATCAACAATATAATAACCCTACACCTGACAGCCTCGCTTCCATCGATATGTTAAAGTACCGTTAAATATATTTTTTTTAATTTTATTATATAAAGTACATCAAATAGTATATAAACCTAGGGACTAAAATCCTTTAACCTGAATTGTAACCCTCCCTTACTCGTGGGGTAACAACCTTCGCCGCGGGATTAAAAGTATCGCTTTTAGTCTCTAGGTTTATAATGTACTATTAATAAATCGTTAAAAATATGAATTATAAATAAATATTGTTTGTCAAGTTTTGTTTTATATATATATATATATATATATATATATATATATATATATATATATATATATATATATATATATATATATATATATATATATATATATATATATATATATATATATATATATATATATATATGTATATATATATATATATATATATATATATATATATATATATATATATATATATAATATATATATATATATATAATTAATTGTAAAGCAGACCTGCTGCATGTGGTTCCAACCAATGAACCAGACAACAAAATGTCGGTCAACTTTGTTGATCAATCATAAAAAATAACATGTGTTGTATTTATAAATTATACTTGATAAATGGGGAATTTCGATAAGTTATATAAGATTGCTTCACAATTAACTCGCTTTGCACCCTTGAAAAAGGAATAAAGTTTTCCGAAAGCTCGGCGTAGTAGAAAAGAGTTTTTCTTAAGCCCACGTGATCGATACCCCAATATTGGATTTTGCTGTTTAACTTGTCGATCGAGACTTCCTCCACTATATATATATATATATATATATATATATATATATATATATATATATATATATATATATATATATATATATATATATATATATATATATATATATATATATATATATATATATATATATATATATATTGTCTAATATATTCTGTATTTGATATTAAATTTTTTAATGAACCCATAATACAATGTAATAAACCCTTTTTATGATTATATACTTATTATTATTATCATTCAATAAAAAAATAATAAATTTTTTAAATTAATTTTTAGTCGTTTGGTAATTTCGCGCTTTTTTCTTTTACTCGCCTTTGACTCGCTCCAATGTTGCCAGTTCATCTACTTGCAGTTCTCCCTCTCATATCCCCTCTAGTAAAAATATGTCTCTAAAGATGTAATTAATATTAGTTTTTTTTCCAAACTACGTGGTGAAAAATTTTCATTTTTTTTTTAAATATTCAAAATATATTTTTCTTCATTATACTAGTTTTTCGTAAGGATGGTAAGTCTCCTTCAAAGGCAAAAGTTAATAAACCTATAATTTTCCCGCACTTCTTCCATGCTACATGTACAAAAATTGCAATTTTTAATGACGATTATCTCGTATTAGACGTGGTCAATCTTCTTTAAATTTTACCAGCACATGTGTTGTACATTTAATAACTTATATTCAAAATTTGAAGGATTTCTTAAGATGTTGCTTGCTTGACCTAACTACCTTAAAGATTTAAAGGCTTTAAGGAAATGAAAAAACCTTTGCAGTCAAGAGGAGAACATCGTTAATGTGAAGAAAACAATCGAGTTCTTTCCGGTACTGAGCCCTGGAGCAACTCAGCATTACCTTGATAAAAGCTAGAAGTGACCAACTTGAATAACTGATATGTGTCCATAGAGAAGGAAAGCCTTAGAAAAAAAGTTTGTTAAGAAAAGCATCATGTCAACTCTTGTCAAAAGTCTTAGATATGTAAAGGGCAAGGATCGAAAATTGACTAAGGAACTCAAGAAAACTGTTGTAAGAGACATGGGAAATTTTTAGGGCGAAATCCAATAGTAAAGGATTTTCTCTTTATTTTTTAAAATCCTTAATTAAACGTCTTAAAAGTAAATAATTACAAATAAAATGTAAGCACTGACAATAGTACTCTCCACAAGCGTAGGTCATTGCGGATGTCTCACTCACAACACCTTAAACTTACCTTGGATTGGGCGCCACAAATCTTGTTCAGTTTAGTGCCTCTAAAACACAGTCATGTTCGCGAAAAAAGTCTGCCAATGCTCATTCGACAAAGAGTCATTTAATCTTGTCGGCGTTACATTTAAGAATAACCTCAACTGGCACATAACACATTATATCCATAACCTCAGCAGTTTCAAAAAAGCTTGGATTTCTCTTTTGAGCCAGAAAATATTTTCCTTCTTCCACTCTTTATACTCTGTATGTATCCCAAATCAGACCCTCTTTAAAATATTGTACTTATGTCTGGGTAATGACATCTCCTACAACTTTTAGCATTCTTGATTCAATTCAAAGAAGAACTGTGCGTCTTATAAATGATTCCACGCTCACAAAGAAGTTGTAGGGGATCGGTCGCTCTTCTATGGGTAGTTTCACGGCTTCTGTTTAGAGGAGTTGGCCAGTATAATTCCTCCTCTTGTAGCTTCCAACAGAGCAACACTTAGTGCAACTTTTATGCATCATTTTACAGTTAAACGAGAGAGGCCCCAATTTTCCGCTTTCTTTGTTTCTTTATACCTAGAGTGTCCAGATTATGGAACCTGCTACCCGCAGAGGTTTTTCCTTCTCCTTCCAGCCTCCAAGTCCCTTGTAAACAAACTCCCTCTTACCACACTTAAGACATTCAGGGTACATTAGTACTTATGCCTCAGCCTTCGTGGACTGTCTAAAAACTTTACCTTGATATTACTATCAAGCGATAAGAACAAAGTCGCAGAGAATAAAAGTGCAATGATTATTTTTTTCCTCTAACTTCTGCTTACTGTTTGAAAACTATTTTCAATACATAAACACCCAAAATACAAAAATGCATTTTGGTTTATTCATATAATGTCCATTACAAATTTAAAACTTACAGCAATGCATTAGGGGATCAAATAAAGCTATCCTACAACATTCCCTCCTGCTTCAAACAATATTGAACAGTTCAAACGCAATTTATTCCTGAGAGAACGATTTTCACGGCCGGTTATTGAAAGGGAAGCCCTGCAACTGGGATTTAATATAGATTTGTTGTCAATTCGGATTAACTTTATGGTGTTAAATAGACATTAATGGTGTTTTAAAATGTCCCGGGTTTATGTTTTTATCGGTGGTTTTAGTAATTGGTTGTTAATTTCAAAGTGAACAAAGGAATGTACACAAATGTAATTCGTTTTTAAATCACTTATTTTGTAGTTGTATTATATGGTTTTTAAAAGGAAATAAAATAAAGATACCCAGAAATTATCTGTATGGAATGATGTATTGGTGTGTAATCGTTGTAAAAAATGTGCCCCTTTACTTGTAGGTACCTATTTTAACCCGCCGTTTTTGAAATCTTTATAACAAAGGCGTTTTTCCAGAGAGCTGAAAAATCGCCCATCTAAAAGATTTCTTTAAGAAAGAATCCAAAACTTTCTCTTTCCATTATATATATATATATATATATATATATATATATATATATATATATATATATATATATATATATATATATATATATATATATATATATATATATATATATATATATATATATATTATATATATATATATATATATATATATATATATATATATATATATATATATATATATATATATATTATATATATCATGGAAAAATTAATTAATTGCCAGGCTTAAAGAAATTTAGAGGGAAATTAAACCTAAAGTATATTTAAGAAGTTAGGCAGACTTAAAAAAAATGAGGTCATATTATTTCTAATAGTTTTTTTTTGTTTTTAATAATAACTGCTTTCTTAAATTTGAACATCCAAATTTAAGACCTAATAATATAGCTGTTACAACTTGTTTAATAAAACGTAAAATTAAAGAAAATGTATATGCAGGGTGTAAAAAGTATGACGTTCACGACGAACAAGTCAAAAAACCCATAAACACATAGGTCAAAAGCTTTCAAAATATGTATTTCCAAAGTTTAAAAATTTGGCAACACCGCGCCCGCTTTATCACACCGAGTCGAACAACGAATATTTTTTGTGAGGTTTTACATATTTACACTTTTTTAAAGATATGTTTATTTATATAGGGGCGGCTGGTGCATCAGAGCTGCAGAACCTTAAAAAAAATAATTGAAATTACTTCTTGCAATTTATTGTGATTTCCCCTGGGGAAAAATTACCTTTTTTCTTCTACTCTATTTAGGGTTTTTATTTCTAATTAAAAAAATAATTGTACTTGTACTAACCACAACTAACCACAAAATTAGGCTAAATATCCATTTTAAAACCACAAAAATTATTATGTTTTAAAACAGCACTTTTTTATTTTGCCTAAAGAATAGAAAAACTTCTAATATATTAAAAAACAGCTACATTTTGGATTATATTAGTTGCTTAAAATGTCGTCCACCAGTTTCTACACAAGCCTCTTTTTGACAAACCCAGTTTTCGTGTACTTTTACGACTCTCCTTCTCTGCCTAATTAATTTAGCCTGCACACGTTGGTGGTGGTAGAGATAAAGTTGATTTTCCCGTAAGATCCAGTGAGCTGTGGTTACTTAACGGTCCAATGACCTCGTACTAATACCAGGATCTTCTTCCACAATTTCCAAAATCCTTTTCTTTTGTTCCACAGTTACGTATTTCCCAGGTCCCTTATTTAGATTTCTCGGTTGCACACATCCCGTTTTTAAAACTTTATGGAACACCTGCACTATAATTGTCCTAAATTGCGATCGTTACGCACAGTGTACGACTGACTTAACTCCACGCATAAGGCTTCTGGGTAACGCTGTTGCTAATTGTTTCTTAAATTTTTAACTGAAAGAATTTTTTTGATTGAACCATTTTAAACTTAGTTTATTTTATTAGCAAATAAATCTACTGATAAGCGATTAAGACGAAACTTTCGATTGTTAAGCATTTTAGAAATAATTGCTTCCAAAGTTCGTAACTTTAATATCGTTTAGACAAAAATCTCTCAAATTTTAATACATATGTCATATATACTTTTCGACTTGTACTATCGCCCATTAAAATTGTTAGCATAATATTTTTTACACCCTGTATATTACTAAATGAAGATAATTGTGTAGCATCAATATCATGGTTACCTTTGCTTGATGCAGAAGTATTTTCAGAAAAACTTTAAATTAATTAACACAAATCCCTTTTTTCATGTTTTAAAAACAATAATAATTATATCAGTCACAACAAATTAATTTCCTGTATGACATTAAGTCAAAAATGCGATCTCAGAATCTATAATTTTTATTAATTAAGAACACTAAAAATTTCTAAGGCTAATTATAGTTAAATTGGAAGCATGCGTCTGTGTATCCAGAAGGAAGGTCAACATTTTGAATACTTTCTGTATATTCATATTCATTTTAAATTCTGTTAAAAAAATTTATAATGGCATCTCGCTTTTCTTTATTTAAATAACTTAATTCTATTATCTACGTAAAAATCCAATATAGCGCCTATAAGAAAAAATAAAGTTGATGATGGTAGCCGAGTAACGAAACGTCGGATGTGAAATATGACAGCACAGATTAATAGCGCGAAAAAAGTTAAAATATAAAAGTAAAATCTATTTAACAATTCGTTTTTAAATTGAGCCAGGAAAAAATAAAAAACATTCTCCAAAATATCGGTTTTTGGTCGCATTATAAACTTGAAAAAATATGTTTTAATAAGCTTTAAAAAAATTAATTGAGGTCGATTATTTGCTCATTTTTCACGCAAAATGCAAATTTAAGAAAGGCTTTCTGAGGTTTTTTTGCCAATAATAATTGTAATTGTTATTAACAAAAAACGAAAAAAAAGCCATTTTGATTTTTGATGATAACTCAAAAACCATAAGATATAGCAGAAATTGCAAAAAAGATCCTTGAAGAAAAGGAAATTTTAGAGAAAAAAGTCCTAACATTTCAAAAAATTTATTCCCGTTAAAAAATTATCTTTAACGTAATTTTCAACAACTTACACAATTGTTAATTAACAAAATTGTTTTGAACTTTCTTCTTCATTGTACCGGGTGTTCCACTAAGAGAGGTAGTCGGCTATATCTCAGAAACTACCAATAGTATAACTTTCGGGAATTTTTTTTTAAATAAAAGTGACCAAGAGAAATTGCTGGAAATTATTTTCAAGTCTGTGGGATGGCCGCTAGGGGGCGTAAGGGTAACGTCAAAACATAAAAATATACATTTCTTAAAAAAATATCAAATAAAGTGTGTCAATAAGTGGTACTATTTTAATCTTTAATGTTTTTAAACAAAGAAGCTTCAGGTGTAATTTTTGTCAGTTCTAAAATAAAGTGGTGGGGGAAGGTTAAAGTTTAATTTAGAAAAGTGCTAATAACTTCGGTGTGCTTTTAACCGAATTTAGTAAACTTGGTCTCATTTAGAAGAGCATTTTAAGCATTATTTTCAGGTCTATAAACTATTGGTACACTAATCTCACAAACGCCGCTAGAGGGCGTCAGGGTAAAAACTAACTTATTTGACGAAATTTTTTGAAAAATTTAAATACAATGATATATACCTTTTTACATATTTATATAGAGAAAAAAATATCCAAACAAAACGGCAAAAACCGCAATTTAATATCTCTTTGAAACCGAATATATTAGCTAAAATATAAATACGACATAGAGACGTAACGCATTTAACGACATAATGTTTTCTACTAGGCCGATTTCTTTAGGTAAAAATTAAATTTATAAATTTTTACAAAATCTAATGACATTCTACATAATTTTTACTTATTTCAACCCATTTAACGATATTAGACGACATTAGACAACATTAGATAATTACCAACCTATAACTGTAATAATCCATAGAGCGTGGTCATTATCAAGTTAGCTTTGAAAAGAAAAAGATGCTAAAATGTCAAAAATCAAACAATTTTTATTTCAAAATATTATTTTTAGTGTTGTGCTATTGTGTTCTTTAAAATTGCTTGTATTGCTTAAAGAAGCAGTTGATATTATTGTTATTTATTTTAAGTGTCTACAAAATGCGACACTAGCTGCAAAGCTGTATGCATTGAGATAACCTCAGACTCGCCGGTACGGCAGCCCGCAGCAGAATGTTCACTTGTTTAGCAAATCGCTTTCGTAGCACGGGAAGTGTTCTTCGCCCCTTACACTGCAGACGCCGTAGAACTGAGGAAGATGTCATCAACGTTTTAGGTTATGTAGAGTTTAATGCTCAAGCAACAAAGGCAAAAGAACACAATAGCACAACACTAAAGATAATATTTTGAAATAAAAATTGTTGAATTTTTGACATTTCAGCATCCTTTTGTTTTCAAAGCTAACTTGATAAGGACCACGCTCGATGGATTATTACAGTTATAGGTTGGTAATTATCTAATGTTGTTTAATATCGTTATATGGATTCAAATTAGTAATAATCATGCAGTATGTCATTAGATTTTGTAAAAATTTATAAATTTAATTTTTACCTAAAGAAATCGGCCTAGTAGAAAACATTGTGTCGTTAAATGCATTACGTCTCTATGTCGTATTTATATTTTTGCTAATATATTCGGTTTAAAAAGAGATATTAAATGGCGGTTTTCGCCGTTTTGTTGGGATTTTTTTCTTTATCTAAATATGTAAAAAGGTATATATCATTGTATTCAAAAAAATTTCGTAAAATAAGTTAGTTTTACCTTGACGCCATCTAGCGGCGTTTGTGAGATAAGTGTGGCAATAGTTTATACACCTGAAAATAATGCTTAAAATGCTCTTCTAAACGAGACCAAGTTCACTAAATTCGGTTAAAGCAAACCGGAGTTATTAGCACTTTTCTAAATTAAACTTTAACCTTCCCCCACCACTTTATTTTAGAACTGACAAAAATTACACCTGAAGCTTCTTTGTTTAGAAAACATTAAAGACTAGAATAGTACCATTTATTGATACACTATATTTAATATTTTTTTGAGAAATGTATATTTTTTGTTTTGACGTTACCCTTACGCCCCTAGCGGCCATCCCACAGACTTGAAAATAATTTCCAGCAATTTCTCTTGGTCGCTTTTATCAAAAAAATGTTTTCCCGAAAGTTATGCTATTAGTAGTTTCTGAGATATAGCCGACTACCTCTCTTAGTGGAACACCCGGTACATTAATAAAATTATTTAAATAATTGTCGTATATATTTTTTTACGTCGTGAAGCCTTTCTTATATACATATTTAACAAGATCACGCCATAGGTTTCAAAAATTTTAATGCTTTGCTTATAATAATTTTATAACTTTGAAAATATTACTCTGATTTTTTTTTTTTTGGGAACGCTATAAAATTATTTTAAACAAAGCATTAAAATATTTTAAACTTTTATTTTTAATAATCTACAATGAAGACGAAAGTTCAAAACAATTTTGTTAGTTAAAAATCGTTTAATTTAATAAAAAATTAATTTAAGGTAAATTTTCAACGGGTATAAATTTTTTGAAGTGTTCTAAATACACCATATTTTTTAAATTTTTTAATTAATATTTTATACCCTAAAAAAATATTTAGTGTGACGTACTCGGTTTTGACGCCGAGCGCGCAACCAAAAATGTCGCGCGGAGGCCAATTTTTAGTGTTAAATTAAAATTATAAATAATGGAGATGGAACTTTGAAAGTTAAGACTTTTTTTTCTTTTCTTCAAAGATCTTTTTTGCAATTTCCGTTATCACTTATGGTTTTGAGGTTATCATCAATAATCGAAATGGCTTTTTTTTGTTTTTTGTTAATAACAATTGCAATTTTTATATTTTTATTGGCAGAAAAAATCCTCGCCTTTCTTAGATTTGCTATCATATATTTTACGAAGCCTTCTAACTATTTTTCGCAGGAAACACACTTTTCGTCTAGACTATAATATTTTTTTACTAATAGTTCTTCCACTTATCTTGCCGCAATTTACTCTTTTATTTATATATAATTATATTAATTATCCCTAGAAAAGCAAATAAACCAAATTAAATTTTGGAACACAAACATTACCTTAAAATTACAAAATTGTTCCTGCACACGCCGCGCCGGCGGGAACTTTATCTCTGGTTATTTTTTAAACTAATTTCGTTAATTATCTATTTTGTTAATTACATGAAGCTTGAGGTAATTACTTTGGTAATTTGTTTTGGTATATTACGTAAACAGAGAATTAAACGCAAACCATATTAAAATTTTCATTTTTTAATAAATTATTGTTTTTAATTAGTTTTTTACTAGTTTGGGATTTTAAATTTAAAATACTTATGCCAGTATCTATTAATTTATAATAATCTACAATGTAATTTTTTAAATTAAATATTTAAACCTAATTAAACGTAATTATACCCCAACACAGAATAAAATAATTTTTTCTATAAAAATTAATAAAATTTACTTTATAGGCATATCTAGGCCACTGTAGTGCAGCCTGACACGTAATTTTTTAGGATGTTTCACCTCTCTTATACTCTCGTTATCGTTAGACATAAACGTATAACATTTGGAATGTAAATTCGTATAATTAAATGTAAAAAAAATTAGAAATTTATGTTAAGTAGTTTCTGAGATATTCGATTCGAAAATTGCTCATTTTACCAATGACTGACTTACTCACTTACTCACTGACTTGGGGCACTTCCCGTGGGAGTAAAAACTTGAAATTTGGCATGTAAGTGGGTTTAAGAACACAAGTAAAGGAAAAAATTAATAAATTGCACATTTTTTCTCAGAACGACCTGAAACAGAGACGGTATTGTCGTATATTTAGGGGGTATTTTAGAAGTTTGAAATCTGAGTGAACCTTAGTTTCTGAGGCCATCGTTGTCTTTAAAATACAGGTAGAATTTTTTAACTAACGAAAAAGAATGCTACATTTTACTTATCAGACCGCCTATCATTCGCGATTTAAAGACATTAATCCCAAAACTCTTTTCGGAGTACTATTTATATATCTGGAAAATGACAAAAACTCTAAGCATTCTTAATTTTATCCAAAGAAAAGCTTATCGCCTCATTAACTCTTTCAAAAAGCTTTTTTTTGCCTACCTACTATAGCATAGTTATTATCATTGAGTATGTAGTTATATTTGGCAATAATAAAAAGTCAAAGTACAAAATCGCTTTCTATATTAGTGAGTATTATAAAATCAAGCATTACACCGATAAGCTGTGGGAAATATGTCGCTTTTTTATAGGCATTTTACGGCTTCTGCTCCGAGCTATTGGCCAATTTATTTTTTTCTTTAGCAAGTTTCAATAGAGCAGTACGAAGTATAACTCTTAAGCATCCATTTACAGCTCATCTGGAGAGGCTCTAAATTTTTCCCTTTGTTCGTTTCTTTATTCTTAGAGTATTGTGGAACTTGCTGCTGAAGAGGAATTTTCTTTCCCTTCAAATCTTCAAATATTTAAATCCTGTGTTACTAGATTACCTCTTACTTCACTCAAAAAACCCACGATACGTTAGTACTTAGGCTTTAGGCCTTCGTGGACTGCCCCAAAAAAAACAAAAGAGATATTTTTTAAGCGTTTATAGAACTTCCTAAAGCTCTAATTTTTTTTATAATTTAAACGACCAATTATTATTTTCTAGAAGAGTAACATAAAAGAAAGTAATGTATTTTTAAATAACATTACAAACATTTTTCAGGACAACAAAAAACGGGTTATTATATCT
Organism: Listronotus oregonensis; assembly: GCA_019359885.1. Lineage (NCBI taxonomy): Eukaryota > Metazoa > Arthropoda > Insecta > Coleoptera > Curculionidae > Listronotus > Listronotus oregonensis. The sequence goes on along the minus strand of JAHBCN010010674.1, from coordinate 14,059 downwards.
TTCTTTTACAAAAAAGTTATTGAAAATGATTAATAATGCTTACTCATCTAAAATAATTTGCTGTAGGGTGGATGGTTAATGGGTTTTTAAGTAGGAAGTTTAGATATTTTTACAAAAAAAGAGCGTAACCGGACGAAAAACATACGCAAAAGGAAAGTTTTGAAAACGATAAAAATATATGCAAAAAGAATGTTTAATCCTTTTTTGCATGCGTCGCCCATCTCAGCCCCAAATAACAGGTATGGTACATAAATTTTACCCATTTCGGCCCGAGCATAAATCTGAGCTACTTTTAAATCGCCTATCTTTTTCCAGGAAAATATGTAATTAATTTATTAAAATATGTTATAACTCCTTTATGTGCCTATTTCATAATAATATGAGGAAGAACATAAAGTTTAACGAAAAATAAAAAGCAAGTCAAATTTAATTTACACTTTTAGTAGAGTTATCCAATTTTACATCATCTACAAGAAAAACAAATAAAATAAACCAGCAAAACCTACTTATAAGAATAATGAATGAAACTCCCCAGAACTAACATTGGCATTTTTTTGCTCAGGTTTGTGTGAATCCTATTAATTCGAAGAAGTCTATCGGAATTTTTTTAAGAGTTTTTAGATAAGCACTACACTTATTGCTATTATACCTCCACTTTGTTTCTTCCGAAGACAATTGTTGATTTAGTTCTTTATGTTTAAATTTATTAAATACTAGTAGTATTTTACCAACGTACTAGTTGGATATCAAAATACAACTTTCTTTTCTTAAAGCTTTCAATGAAACAACACAAAATGCCACTTTTATGCATTCCTTTATAGTCAATAGTTCAAAAAATATATATATTTAACAATTTAATTTGGCTACAGAATTAAATACTTAAAGTAACTCAGAGACGGAGGTATAAGCATCCCCAGACTATCAAAACAGGCGATGAAACCAACAATAGCACCGAGTACCTGCTCAAAGACTTGAAAATGCAATGCTAGCCGACGCTTCTAAGAAACTAACAGTTGAGGTTCACCTTCTGGGGCGCGCTCAGATAAGACAAGTAGTAGGACTTCTGACAAGTCATTGTCATCTAAGGAAACACTTGTAGAAAATGGGCATACACAGCGGTTCCAAAACATGCAGGCTTTATGTGGAGAAGAAGGAAACACCCTCACACATAATATACATGTGGGATCTGTATCTGAAAGTGAGAAGCGTGATAAACATCACTGCAACTAGGCCTCAGTGGGCCCGTTGTTCTACCTTCTAAAGGGATTTCCTCATTCAGTTCGCCGCCCATCCTACTGATTTAAAGTAGGTGACAACGTCGCCGAGGGGAATCTCCTTAATGTCGGCCAAGGAAAGCCAATACTCGCTCAGCATGGATCTTCTCTTGGACGAGACTGCAGGGCAGTTACAAAGGATGTGCTCCACCGTCTTTATCTTCCTGTTCACAATCTCTACACAGAGGTGTGTCATTTATACCCATTTTAAAGAGGTGTTTCGCAGTTGACAATGGCCAGTAAGAATGCCCATGATTAGACGAAGGTTCGCCCTAGGCTTTGCCAAGTAATGATTTGCTCTGTCAGGAGAGTTTAGTAACTTTCTGGAAAGGTTACAGTTTACTATTTTATCCAATTGTTTTGTCAACTGCTGATGAGAGTGTCTTTTGATTAGATCCCTCATCGTAGACCCTGTCAGACCTACGAAAGGTTCGGGTCCAAAAGGCAGGCTTCCTGGCCAACGAGTCAGCGATGCGGTTGCTTTTGAGTGAGCGTGTCCTTAGGTCCAGCAGAGGGTAACACACCCTACAAAGGACATATACTGTTCGAAAATATACAGAGTCGAAACCCTTTTTAACATAAACAACTTGGTAGAAATGTACAAGACCTGATGAAGGGAAGCAAACTTCTATAACAATCAGCCAATAGGATACAGTGCAAATATCGGCAGCAACCAATCCCTCTGAAATCAACCAACCAAGTAACTGACGGATAAGCAAATAGTCTAATATAGTGGCAAGATCAGACTACTTATAAGATTAGAGTAAAAAAATAAAACTTTAGCAACCTTAAGACCCAGTATAACTAAATCTAGTACAACAGTTTTTAAAAAAGAAAATAAATATTATTTTTTAATATATATCTAATAGATCATTAAGGTTAAGAAACCTATTATAAAAATAAACAAAAATATAAAGAACATCAACGATATTGAATATCGTGCGTGTTAGGGAGTCGTTAAGTTTCATTTTGACGGTTTGTTTGTCGGTAGATTAATGTAATTTAAATCTCTTGTCGGAAGTGTACGCTATGCGTCGGAAGCCTTAAATACCTTTTCGAACTAAACTTGGTAATTTTATAGGAAAATTTACTGTATTAAATAAGATATACAACTTGGGTCAAGATGTTATTGTGGTGACTTAGTGTGTTAAAGAGCTGAGCTTCTAATTTGGATAGCTCTTATAGACTAGGATCGATCCTTAGACATGTCATAATTATATTATAACTTTAAGCAGATGTTGAGTGCTTTGTTAAATAGAGTCGGGAAATATGTCAAAAATGTTGAAGTTGAAAAAACAAAATTGCTGGAACTCTCTTTATCGAGTTCTGGGCAACTGTAGACATCTACACAGCACCTAACACCTTACTTATTTTCATTTAGGATGTTCCTTTTAATTTAGGATTAAACTTAAATTAGATTACTATATTTATTATTGACTAATAGTGATGCCACCAAGGGTATCTAGATTTCTCTCGCCTCCCACCAAAAACACTTATGCAAAATAAGGTACAAATCCTATCCAAAAATACTGACCTCTTAAAGTACTTAGATCTTAAATTAGACTAAGTATTGTCCACAATTTTATTCTAAATAAATTACATACCCAGCACACCCTTGTGGTCTCTCGGATACCTTTTTTGACTAAGCCAGTTTTTTACTGATATGCCTGTATAAATAAATATTTATTTTTTTTATTAAAACGGGTAATTTTTTCATTTATACAGGCAAATCAGTAAAAAAAATGCTAAGTCAAAAAATAGTGGAACAGCAAAGTTATGACCAAAGAAAGAGAGAAATTATAAGCGATTAATTGAACAGTTTTTTTAACATGCATAATAACACAGTTATGCATCTCATTGACAATAAAAATACGTTAGGTAAGTTTCTTATTTAGAAAAAGTTATTAGAATTTTTACTTAACGTTTTATTAGCAGGTAAATAATTTTAAGATTCTAAAATATAAAAAGCTAAAAACATAAATAAAGCTGTCAATTGGTCCCAGATCAATCAATTTTGTAACTTCGAATCCCCTCAGACCGGTAATTATTGAATGTCGGGCACTACTACCGTGCTTGTAGTCTATCGAATCCGACAGAGTTTGTAGGCCTTAGGCAGCTTGATACAGTAAACAGGAAGCGGGTATTACCCCGATGTCCATAATAGAAAATAGGGTAATATCCAGCTTTGGGATAAAGTTAATAATACGGATTTAAAGCAAGAGTTTAAATTAGCTTTAAGTCGATCGATAAAGGGTCGCCTTGATACTTAAACCACAAAACTTAAGGTTATATATAAAATACTTTTTTTGCTAAAGTGGATAAAAGAGGTTGTTCTTAGACATGGAAGCAGGATTTTAAGGAGGATCTAATTTAAGACACGTACAGACTACACAGATTAGAAGGGAATCCGAGCATTCTCGAAGCCGCTGTTACTATACATATAATACACTTATACTATCTCAGTTTATTCTTAAAATTAGTTGGGTTTAAAATTAGTATTTCTTAAATTTATAATAAACCCCTTAGTAAAGCATAGATAATAAAAATGTTTAAAAAAGAGGCATTAAATGCTTTATATTTTTTTATTTAAATACATACAATATTTTTTTTATAAATCTAGTCTATCGCAGAGCGGTACACAAAAATATAGACCTTTTGCTTTAAAATAATATTCCCGAATGTTCTATTCAATGCATACAAATATGATATACATCTACTTATCAATTTTATATAACGCAATACGTGCAGATATGCTATACGCGCCTTTTTTATGTGAATAATATTTGCTATTGTAATTTTATTTAAAATTACGTTTTATTATACAAAGCGCCGTTCTTTATGAAGAATAAGCTATGTTGTCATGCAATAAACATTTTTTAAAAGCAAAGCAAAAAATTATGTTATCATATGTCATAAACAAAAATATGGGAACCAAAATTAGCGAAAGGTGTCAATACAAAGTTATTGTCAACATGTACCAAGCAGTGGATGTAACAAAACATCTTATAACTGGGAACCAATCAAGCAGAAAAGGTCCGGCCTTAAAGTACAGGGTGGGCCAACGAAAACAAAACAGGCCAATATGGGCAAATCCTTAATTTTTTTAAAAACCTTTAGATCCGTCTAGTATATTTTTGAGGGGATACTTACTAATCATATTGTCATCTTTATTACTGCAACCCCTTAGGAGGGGGTGGAACATCCCCAAAATCTTAAAAGGGAAGGGGGGTTGAGTGACGCCTTATTTTAAAGTTCTTCTACTTCCTTTTACGATGATATCTAATATAAGGTACTTTAAGTTTATAGTTTTAAAAATGTGTTTAAAGTAGTTATCGTATGACAGGTGACTAAATGTTGATGAGCGAATAAATTTAAACAGGTAGCTAAAATAATATTGAGAAGGCACCATTTCAAAGGAGCAAATTTGCTCCTGCACATTTTACTCCTTCCTGGTAATTAAGGTAGATAAATTTAACGCCCCATATTTAATAATACCAATTTGTCATTCACACCACACAAAAAAAAATTGTAGTTAGCAATATTATTCAAACACTTTTTTTCAGAATATAAATCTGGGTCGAACTACTCCCTAGTCACAGAAACTTCTAACCTAAAAAACAGGTCTAAAATCCAAAATTTACAAAAAAAACTAAAAATTAAAAAATATTTTTAATTTTCAATTATATTATTATTAAAAACCCCATAAAAATAAAAGTCACCCAAAACTACCAAAAATAACTGATTTTCTTTTAGTATGCGAAAAATTTCCAAAATCTTTATTTACCCAATTTGGTACATACGGCTTTTAGGGTCGTGATCCAATTTAAGGTAGATTTTAAAATTTAAAATGGCGGATCCAATATGGTAAAATGATGTTTGATACAGCTATTTTAATTACATTTTTTATGTTTAAATGCATATATCTCAAAACTACTAGCTTAAAGTACACAGTGTTAGGTATCGCTAAAAAAAATTAAAAGATCCTTGAAATGAGGTATCACTTGACGACAGTTTCCACTTGGAATTTTAGAAGATTGTGTCATTCTCTTTTAGAGAGTTGTAAGTATAAGAGTAACGTTATGATTATTAAGTGTCTTCCTCAAAAATAAAATTAACAGTAGAAGGCCAAAACTTTATTTAAGTACCTTTTTTTCAGAACTAACAACGACAAATCAAAAACTTAAATTTAAATCATGTTGAAAATGAAATCTTCATGCTTGATTTTATACAAAAAAATCGTTCTTTAAAATTTATTTTTTTTCTGGGAACGCTAAAATTTTCTACCAGAGGCAGCAGCCTCTTGGGCTTTTTTGCCTAATCTCCCTTTACTTTTATACCAATCCTTCTACTAGTCTTCTTCCATCTGCAAGTCTGTATAACCCTGACACTGGTTGGTTAATATATTCCTGTGGGTTTATTTTCGGTTGTCAAAAAAGCCTGTGGTTGAACCTTCAATTTGCCAGGATTGGTACTGTTTTTTCCTCATCGCACATTCTGCGACTTGGGTCCTCATTCTATAAGCCTATCTTGTGTAGGTGTCTCCTATAGAAACTTCCAAATTTTTAGTCCTGTTTAATAAATAAACTTCCTTTTTCTTCCTTAAGATACCCATGGTAGTTAGTACCTAGGCTTTAGCTTTCTGGACTTCAAAGATCAAAAAAAATTTTAATTAATATTGTAATTTATTATTTGTTTATTGGGAAACTTATTGTACCTAAAACTCCATTGTTGATATTAACAGCAAAACACTAAACCTTAACGTTAATAATATTTAGAAAAAAACCTTTTTAATTCTTGGAATTACTTTTAAGCGTACAATACAGCCTTAATAGGAACTCATCAGGCTATGTAACAGCAATTTAAAATCGGCTTAACGAGCAGAAGACACACTGGGTCATTATTTTCAGTCGAGTGTCTGGGAAAGACTCTGTTTCTTTCAGCACCGGAAATAGGACATTGGACATTTAATGGTGCTTTGATTAGGTTTTTTCCCGATTGTGTTTTTCCTTTATCATTCTTTAAAAGAGACTAATTAAGTAGGATGTGGTGTATAAGATAAATAGGTCTTAGAATTAGTAAGATAGAAGTTAAATTTTCGATAATAATTTAGTAAAATCAGTTCCTAATTTAAATTATAGACATTTAAGGATGCAAAATTTAAATATTTCTTATTAAAGTAAGAAAATAATAAAATTTTTTACTTGGATTTCCAGTTTTCTTTAACCCTTTTCCCCCTGGTTGTAAAAAAACGACATAAACAATTTTTCCCATTTTTGGAAAAAAGTGGGTAAAATGTTAAAATTTTTGGTTAAAATGGAAAAATTTTAAAAAAAACAGCGAAAAAATTTTCCCCAAAAAAATTCAGGCCAAGGGGGCAAATTTTAAAAAATGGGTAATTTAAGAAAGATAAAAAAATTTTTGAGAAAACATTTTGCTGGTTTATTTTTTACGTTTACAGAAAAAATTAGCTTCATCATCTTTATGGACTAAATACTCCATGCGTCGCTTCATTTGTATAAGAAAATCGACATTTCAAAATATAGCAAATTAACTAGTTTCTTAAAAAGTAAATCCCAAAAATACAAACCAAAGAGTTCAAAACTTAAAAAAAAATGAAATCGAAACCTTTTTACCACAGTCCCTCAACAGTGAGTATTTTTAAATGAAACTAGCTGTGACGAGTTGGCACATTTAAAAATTGAACATATTTAGAATAGGGGAACTTATTAGGCCAGACACAAAAACTAAAAAAAAAAAACAAGAAGTTTTACTATTCTTAAAAAAGGATTTCCAGTAAACGCTGCTGATTTGTGTAAAAAAATACATTTTTTTGCTCCCGAAAAAAAAGTCTTTTGTGTCTTTTATAAAAATGGCAAATGCACAAATTATTTGCGTAGGTACAAATACTATGTCAAAAATATCCTCAGAAATTCCAGCATATTTTAACTTAGAGGGTAAAGAACTATACACCGGCCACTGTTTAAGAAGATCCTCAGTTACCCTACTAGGGGCCAACATGACAACACTTAAGCGCCATGGAGGATAAAAATCATCATAAGTGGGCTACTTTGAAAAATCCGTCCAAAACAAAATTGAAACTGCTGAAAAAATTCAGGGACCAGTTAACAGTCACAGTTGTGTCGGCCTACTAGAACCCTCACGTCAATTTCCAATGTATGCATGGACAATTTGACAATATTCAGTTCATCCAAAACTATGACAAATTCATTTCATATTAACACGTTGAAGGACGGTAACTTTTTTTGGAAGGTACCAATTAAAGCATTACATTTTTTTAATATAACTGATTTTTAGGCATATCTAACCATTTTTGTGGGTAAATACACATATTTTTAGTAACTTTAGCCCATTTTAAATATTGACGCTGATGGACGTTCTGCCACAATAACAAGTGTTTCAAACTTGGTAAAACTGACAGAACGCTGATATGCGTTCAACGCTGCGCAGCTACAACACGGCAGTACGCTAGCGACTAATGCACAGTACGGCGTTGTGGTTAAAATTGTGGGGAAAGGGGTATAAGAAGAAACGAGGAGAGTGGGAAATAAAAATACATTCTAAACGCTTGACACTATATCACGGAGGAACATACATATGGTGACAGTGGCGATTGGGATTTCATTAATTTATATGGTAACGCGAACGTTGTACGGCGTCGTGCTACTTAAAGCCACTAAGCTGGAACGCATATCAGCGTCGTGTCACATCGCAATTTCAAAAAAAGACGCTGATTAGCGTCTCCGTCCTTCAACGTGTTAATGTTAATTTAAATACCTGTTATAATACCTGTAATTATTATACACCATAACTCACTAGTGGGTTATGGTTTCTAACACACTAGGTGTAATTTGATAGTTTACCTAAATTGACACAAATAAAAACTTCTATAACTGGAAGGTGTTGGATAAAAGTAGTTTAACCATCTAAAAACCCGGCACCTGCAATAAAGTTAATTTTATGCCTTACTACCACTTTATTATCCAAGTAATAGAATATGTTTACCTCTCACCTCTTTTCTCTATAACAGTGTTGCATTGCTGCAATTTTTACTAGAAAATGTGTGTCATAATTTATAAAGTTGAAATGTCTTCAGGTAACGATTTTAATTGCTGTGTTATTCTTTGGGCCGTCCGTAAATATTAAACTAATATGGTATATTATTATAACTAGTTACTTAAAGATGGCTTTCATTTTTATTTTTTTAAATATAATATATCGCTCTTACGTAATTTGGGCAGCCTAGTAGGTTATGAAAGTCTGACAGATTACCCCCTGTATAATATAACTTGACGTTGTCAGTTTTTGAGGTTACGGTTTTCTGTTTTATAGGTTAAAATTTCCCAAAGTTAGGTTAAGAGTTTAATCTCGCTTTTAAGTAAAACCAATTTACCAATTAAAAAATAAAATTTCATGACCTCCCAGGATGCCTATTATAGGTGAATGGAATATATTTGCTTGAAAGTAAAAGCATCAACACACCTACTTTCCTATTTAAATCCACTTTGATCCAATTTCCTTGGATCTCAAGCATTTCTTAGAACATTATCTAACATTAATACCTCTTACTTACTTATAAGGGCATAAGCCATTTTATTCTTATCCAGAAATGCGGATGCTTCCTACACGGAAAATTAGCATAAACACGTTAGAATGTAAATATCAAGCAACAAGATTCCATAATGTAACAGTCAGTGTTAAGGAAATATAAATATTGCATGCCAAGTCAAGACGGGAGTGGTTTAAATTCCGCTGAAAATAAAATCCAATATCACATATTGGTAAGTCGCTTACTAGTTGAATAGGGTAACTCTGTAACACCTGTATTTATTTATACCGGGTGTTGCTCCGCTGAGCGGGACATAGGGAATCCCATGTAAATTTTGGGGAATACAAATATTGGCTTCCCCCAAATTTTTTTAGAAAAAAATGCTATTAGGATTTATTGAAGAGCACAATAAGTTCCACCCAAAATGAAAATTTGAGCACTTTTCGACCAAACAGTAAAGAGTAAACTGTTTAAATACTTCTACAACGTAGTATCTTATTATGCACCCTGTACTCTAGTAATTAATAATAAAAACACCATATCGATTTATCAGTGACAATTTAATCATTAATTTATAATGTCATCGCCAAAACTGAACAATTTTATACGGGAATTTCAAAAGAATCCTCGATTTCATTTTAGTTTACAGCTAATTCCAACAAATGCACTACAGTTACGCAAGACAATAAAACAAATTTGTCTACATTTAGAAATCAATTTATGACGAAAAATGGATTTAATCAAATGCTCAAATATTCCTCCATTAACTGCCAGACAATAACCCAAACAATTATAAAACTCATTTCTTATTTGGCTAGTTGGTACATCGATATTCTGGCACATTCAGCGGAAAAGATTCCTTAGGGGGTTAAATTTTTATATTTTTTATTGGTATAAAGCTTAGTTTTTAAATGTCCCCAAAAAAAAATCGTTTGGCGAAAGACCGGAGACCTGGCTGGCCAAGATATTGCGTGGTTTGGGCCTAAGATTCGTTATTAAAGGCGTTGTTCAAGTATTCGCCAACTCTGGTACTTGTGCTGGGCAGCCATCCATTTGATACCAAATCTCTTGATTTTCACGAGCAAGATTTTCAAAGCAGGCAAAATTTGTTCCTCTAAAAGTTCCAGAAAGTACTCCGCATTCAAATTTCGGTCGGAAAAATGGTCCAAGGATATGGGGCCGGAAATTTCCCCGCCCAAACTTAAATTTTTTTTTGTGGATATTGAGTCCTTGTCATAACAAATCGAGGTTTTCGTTACTCCAGTACCGGCAATTTTGAATGTTGGGTTCGTTGTTCAATGTAAAAGGGCATTCGTCAGTAAAGAAATATTTTGAAAACACCTCTGTTATTTTTCCTTCCATCATCTAAAAAAAAATTCCGCTGTATTTCGTCTCCCTCTTAATTTTGGTGTCTTTCGTACTTGTAAGAGGGTTTTTTCATCTTTTAAAATTCGAGATATTGAAATTTTTTAATGCCCGTGGTTTCAAATTTTTTTATCGTCCGTTCTATTGTCGATTTACAAAATATTGGCCTATTGGGAATATAGGCTGCAAACATGTCCGCTACCCCGATAATTTCCCCGATAAAACCATTTTAAAATAGTGATTTTTTCTTGATTTAAGTAGTTCATTATTTAAAAATAATGTGACATTGATCTGACAACTTGAGAGTAAGAGGTTAAAAATTTTGCTTTTTTAAATTTAAATTTTTATAAAATAAAAATTTAAATTTAATTTTTTTTAATTATTTTTTTAAAATAAAATTTTAATTTAAAAATTTTTTTTAAAATTTAATAATATTTTTTTAAAATAATTAAAATTTAATTAAAAATTTAATATTTATTTAAAAATATATATATATATATATATATATATATATATATATATATATTTTATATATATATATATATATATATATATATATATATATATATATATATATATATATATATATATATATATATATATATATTATATAAAATATATATTTATTTTTAAATATATATTTAAAAAAAATATTTTAAAAAATTTTTATTTAATTTTTAAAATTTTTTTTTAAAAAAAAAAAAAATATTTTAAAACAATTTTTGAGGGTTTAAATTTTTTAAGGTTTTTTTTTTTAGAACCCAAAAAAATTTTGACTTAATTTTAAATAATCACCATTTTTGAATTTTAAAAAAATTATTAAGAAAAAAAAAAGGGGGGCCCCCTTTTTTCCCCGGTTTTTTTTTATTAAAAAATTTTTAAAAAAAAGAACTGGCTATATTATCTTACCCATAAAAGACCGTTTGTAGAGAATTCAAAAAACTACAAAATGGTTTTTGAAAAATCCCGATCCGACCATTTTTCACCGACAAAAGCCGGAAAATCTCTTAAAACAGACCTTTTTTCGAAAGTTCGTTTCTCCGTTAATTTTTAATATTAGAAGTTGAATGAAATGAAAATTGTCGCATTAATACATATTATTCAATCGCACTATAAACAAATTAGACCCTTATCTTTCAAGTGCCGTGAATATTAGGCAAATAGTCCTATTTAAATTTTTAAACCGGCTTTTTAAAGTTCAGATTAAAAGCTACAAATTGTATATCTCACATTTTCTTATTAGTTTGAAGAACATTTTTAAAAATGTTTGTGATCCTGGCGTGTCAAGCGTGCATCGACGAATTCTCTACAAACGGTCTTTTATGAGTAAAAAGATATATTCAATCGCACTATAAACATATTAGGCCCTTATCTTGCAAGTGCCATGAATATTAGGCAAATAGTCCTATTTAAATTTTTAAAAGGGTTTTTTTAAAGTTCAGATTAAAAACTACAAATTGTATATCTCACATTTTCTTATAAGTTTGAAGAACATTGTTAAAAATGCTTGTGATCCTGGCGTGTCGGGGCACGACGAATTTTTACAAAGGGTTTTTTTCTGTTATTTTTAAAAAAAAAAAAAAAAAAATGGGCCTTTTAATAATTTTTTTAACATAATAACCTGAAAAAAAATTGTTTAAATTTTTTATTTTAGTAATCTACAGGTTATTCCGGAAGTAATTGCGCAGTCAGATATCTGTTAACATTAATTACAAAAAAAATCTATAATGATTGGACAATTGCTATAACAACAACCTAATTTTTTTAAAAATTTCTCTACCTAGAAGTAACATTAATAATTAATTTTCCCAACAAAATTAACCACAAGACATTTATAAATCCACAAACAATTTTTGTTGTGTTATAATAAACTATTTATCGCACAGTTAAGGGGAAAAATATTTTTAGCTTGGGGGGCAAGAGAAATAGCTAAAAATTATTTTTAAATTCTAAAACTATTACAAGATGGTGCAACCGCAAGGGAAATTTAAACCCCTTTTTTTTTCCCAAAATTTCTTGTAAGGAAATTTTGATAACATCTGGAAAACTCTAACCAATTCTGCATCATTTTGGGGTTAGGACTTTTTTTCGTATTTCCAAAAAAGGGTAAAAAAAATAATGAAACTTTCAAAAGCTCCTCCCACATCTGTTATCGAAAATGATTCGTGAATACTGTTTAAAAGTAAATTTAAAGCGTTTTAAATGTCATCCTTTTTTGGTTTGTCTAGTTCAGTCCTTCTCAAAGAGGGCGATAACGCCCCTTGTGGGCGCTGGAGGTCTGGGGGGCTGTAGGACCCAAAAAAAAATTGGGGGCGCTGATGTTTTGGGGGGGGAATGGGTGATTTGAACTTTAGCTACTTCATATTTTAAAATTGACTGAAATTAAAATCCCCCTACACACAACATCCATTTATTAGTTCATATTTTTATCCTATTTTTTTTATAAATGTAAATTAAAAAATTTTTAAACTTTAATATTTTTAATGCGTTTACAACTCTATTTATGTCTTAACATATTTAGTAATAGGCCTAAACACTGAAAGATATTTGTGTCTTAAATGCGCGGTGAGGTGCCCACCTCCAAAGACACTTGTTAAAAATATGTATATATTGTTGCGGTCAAGCAGAGCACTTGCCGAACGCGAGGTTTTTTTATATACCTAATCTATTAAAAATAAAGAAAAAATAAAAATGAAATTAGAAGATTAAATTTATGAATTCATGTTTGGCGCGAACAAATATTGTACGATTTATTTGTGAAAACATTTTAGTTCGTCAACGTTCGTCGGTCCGTGTTTGCGGAGTGCAGGTGCCGACTGACGTGACTAGAGGTGTCTCGTTCGTGAACGATTCGTTCAAAAAGAACGAATCAGAGCACTGATTCGAATAAATTAATTCCCTGTTATCAATAGATTTGAATCGTTTTTGAGCCACTTGCTCGATCGCTCTGCGATGAATAACGAACCTAGTTTGGATGTTTTGTTTCGTTCATAAGGTCACTAAGTCAGAATCGGACTAGAACTTGAAGATTCTACGACCTGGCAAGTGGCGAGTGGTTTGTTATATTACGATTTTGCTCACATTACCAGAGGTGTATTAGGCAAACAATTTATGCGTATTGTCGGTTCGAGTCAGTTTTGTCTATATACCTATTTGGCAATTAAAAGAACTTTTTTTTATTTGTTTTAACTATTTTTTTAAACAAAGACTTAATTTGAAATTTTATTTTCAATATATTTTTTAAAAAACATAATTATATCAAAATGAAATAAATGTAAATAATTACTTTATTTAAGGTAACTATCACATTTTTTTTGAAATTAAAACCGACCGGCATCATAATAAAGTGAACGGTTGCCAACGAATCTTTTCAAGTGAATGAATCAAATAAATCGATTCAGTAAAAAAATTTGAACTTCCCACTTCTAGACGTGACGTTCCGCCGCATGCACGCACGCAGTCGCTCGCCCACCCCCCCCCCCTGATACCCCGATACTCTTAATATTGTAAAGTTAAATTATTATTAATTGCTCAATGTTGATTATTGTTAATTTTAAATCAAAGATACTCTTAATATTATAAAGTTGCATTAATAGAGCCCCTCTGGTAAGAAAAGTGTGTTTAGAATATAGGTTTAATTAAACTCCAGGTAGTCGAGACTAAATGTTATTGAGATTTTTAAGGTAAAAAAAGGGGGCGCTACAAAATACCTGTTCTAGTTTGTAGTTCACCAACTAAAAGCGTTGTTTAAAAGAATATCGGAAAAAAAATACGACGATATAATTTTTTATTGTAGGTTTAGAAGAGAAAAATACCTACACTCTGGTGAAAAACCCCGTTTTAATATTTAGCA
>JAHBCN010010673.1:0-31169 GCA_019359885.1 Listronotus oregonensis | reverse complement strand
ACGTTACTTAAACATGCTAAATTTGAAAATACTCTGCAGCAATGCCACATTGCCCAGATTTTCGGCAGGTTGGTTTTGTATTACAGAAACAATATAAAAACAACAGGCACAGTAAACTTATTATTAGAGCAAAAGGTGTTATTTACATAAAACTGAATAAATTGTTCATATTGGAATTAGAGGTTATAAGAATTATTACTATTATTTATATTTTAAAATACAAGAATTTATAGGTGAATGGAAGACACCCCAATTCGGCAAAGTTGTTTTATTTTGTTAATTTATAAAACTTTTTTTTGTTTAAAAAGTAGTATAAACAAATATTGGTAGGTAATTTTAGTTAGCATATAACACACGAGGTAAAGTATGTGGTAAAAATTTCTTCATTAACTAATTTATATTATAGTAGGTTGGAAATACTAAATTAACACTACACAATCTACGATTTTTTGGAGCAATATCAAGTGTCATTGTAAATGAAAAATGTTTGTTATGATACTTCAGTACTTCCATTTTCTCACGATGGAGATCCATATATTTTTCTCTTTGAATCAGCTTCATCATCAGCTATTTGAGAAATAATGTGTTACTGACTATTTTTTGTCGTATTTTTACAACTTATTAAATACATCAGAATCACATCTTTTGATGAGATTACATAATATATCAAAATGCTAATAATACCGCAAACATTGGCCACTTGGCGCGCACAATCGTTCCCCGCTTCCTCATGTGCACACAGCAAATAACACAGGTCAACATTTTATCTAGGCTTGTACACGGGCATCGGAGATGGTATCCTAGGGTTTTCGGGGTCGCTGATTACGATTAGCGGGTCGGTTAGGCTCCATCAATTCACATTCAAGGTCATTTGAAGGTCAAATCCAGGAATAACCTTAAAAAAAATCTGGAAAAATTCATACATACATATTTTTTTGGTCGTTGAATTCAAATCCGTTGTTCTTTTCTTAATCAAATACTTTTTCAATTGTTTCATGTTATCTATCATATGACCTTCAAATGACCTTGAACCTGACCTGAAGGTGCTCAACTGACCTCGAATTAAGAAAACGTACACATGAATTTTTTAGATTTTTCAACCTGCCCTTGACTGTTTTATCAAAAATAACATCAAGATGACCTTGAAATAACCTTTAGTGAGCTCTAGGATTCTACCAAGTGATAAACAAACAACGAATTCGAATTCAGCTACCATAAAAAACATATGTATGAATTTTTTCAGATTTTTATGGGGTTATTTCTGGATTTGACCTTAAAATAACCTTAAATCTGACCTGATGGAGCTCAACTGACTATGAATTAAGATTCCAAGACGTAAAAAACGTACACATAATTTTCTTTCAGATTTTTTAACCGGCCCTTGACTGTTATATCTAAAATAACATCAAGATGACCTTAAAATAACCTTCAGTGACCAGTAAGTAGGTAGGTAGGTTTAAAGTGAGTGGTGTTTTTACGCCCTCCACTGCGACCGCTCGGTCTATTGTGGCTCACACCTTTTTATTTTTCTTCCAATAGGATTAGACTTCTAATGAATCCGATACCAGATTGGGAGAGAGTTCTAACATCTCCTCTTACTCGTGTCGCTACCGGACACGAGCACAATATGTGTTCTGGTGTCCCTGTCTCCTGGAGAGTATGACGAGCAGACGGTTAGATCCGTCATGCCCTCCTCTCCCGGTCTAGTGACGTGAGTAGCTTCCAGGTCCTTGTTACAGGAACCAGATGTTCTTTCTGAGGCCGCATCTCCGACCTTGCCCTATGAAAACGGTCCTATCCGCTTTCTGTTTAAAGCCAGGGAACCTTTTCCCTATAAAGGCGGTTCTGTCCGCCTTCTGTTTGGATTCAGGGATCCCTTCCTAGGCACCTGTTTGTTCGGGATGGATTAGCCCTTCCCCGTGAAACAGGCGCCGGTGACTTCAGGGGCACCTTTCGAAACGGATTCACCCGTTTCGGTCGGCGCACCTTTGTCTGCTTATGACCTTGAGTGGCACCTCTCGAAACTGATTTATCCGTTTTGGTCAGCCCACCTTTGTCACTTTTTTTCCTATGAAAGCGGTTCTGTCCGCTTTCTGTTTGGAGCTAGGGAAGTAATAGTCCACCACGGCAGAGCCCCGCATTACCGCAGTAAGGCTAGATACTCTGAGAGGTCGCCCTGTATCTCAGAGGCACCGTTAGAGACACCTGTTTAAGGCACAGGATGTTATTCACTCATCAGCACGGTATGCTAACACCTTGAGTTAAGCCTTGTGTTCATCTTAGCTTCAGACCCCGTTTCATACGCTAGCCAAAAGAGTTGCCGATAACCAGCAACCCTAGCGCATGTTCCAAAAGATCCTACTGGGCCCAACGATGAAAACGAGGTGTGAACACAGCGGTTGGATCAGTGACCAGTAGGATTCTAGCAAGGGAAAAACAAATAAGGATTCGAATTCAGCAACCAAAAAATTTTTCAGATTTTTTGAAGTTATACCGGATTTGACCTTGAAATGAAACCCTTTAAAACCCGACCTGATGAGCCTAACCGCTCATCGTAATCAGCGACCCCGAAAACCCTAAGATACCATCTTCGATGCCCGTGTACAAACCTAGATAAAATGTTGATCTGTGTAATTAAATTCTGATGTCAAATTTGGTAAAACCAAAAATATAATTTTTTTTTATTATTATTAGTACTTTATATTTGGTAATCTAAAATTTGGAGGCAAAGTTTTGCAACACTTTATTTATTTTAAAATTTAAAAAACTCTTAACTATTTATTTAGGAAATGATCTATGTGTGTCAAAATTTTATACTTTCTACTAACCCTGTATAACAATTAGTGGTTAACAAAAAAGTAAAATAACTTCATAATAACTATTAATTAGGAAAATTAAACAAAGAGCTGCGGATAAGACAACAGTATAATTTTTAAAATGTCGGGATCATTATTCTTTGGTTGTTTCTAAGGCATTGATGTTGATGGGTTTTATTTTCAGACTGGCCCAAGAGTGGTTTTTGTCTTCCTTGAAAACTCTTTATTGCTCCCTTGTGAGATCTCGACTGGCGTATGCGTCCATAGTATGCTCCCCATATTATAATGTTCATATAGACAACATCGAAAGAGTGCAGAAAAAGTTTTTTTCTCCAACCGTCAAAAAATGTTGACATTTTTGTACTATTTTCAGGTGCAAAAGCTATTAATTCTCATACCGTACAAAAATGTGCTCGTTTCTTAGCAACATTGGAGAAAAAAATTGTATATATCATACGGACTTAAAGTACTTTTTAATCCTTATAATATAATTTACTATTAAGATGCACTTTTAATCCTTATAATATACTATTAAGGTTTTGTCAATTTCGATTTGCACATGCACATAATAAATTATCTTTAAACACCTTAAGAGAAAGGAGACTAATTAACGATCTCCTGTTTGTCTATAAATTGTTGAATGGGTATATTGATTGTCCAGCATTGCTGGAGCAGATCTGTATAAAAGTATCTGATCGCTTGTTAAGAAGAAATGACATTTTTGAAGTTAAATTTCATGCCACCAATTATGTCAAATATGGTCCCATGGCCAGAACCTTAAAATACTTAAATGACCATCCATCTCTGGACCCTTTTTGGGGCTCACTAAATAGATTCAAGAAAAATATATTTGGGCTGTTTTAATTATTAAATGTTTAAATTGTTTATATTTTATTATGTTGTTAATTTATGTTTGAAGATTGTCATGTATGTATATTTTATTGATTTATGCTCAGAATTTGTCCATTTGTAAATTTGCTGAATGTTAACATTTTTTAGTTTATGATTTTTTTTTTTTTAATCTGTAGTTGTAATTCTTTAATGGGGTTTCCCGTTTATTGATAAATAAATAAATAATTGTTAGTTGTAATAAACCAATTTTTAGAATTCTCTAAAAAGTCCCCTTTCGGTCTAAACAAAAAAGGAACACGAAAATGTTCCTTTTTTGGGACTAAAAGAAATTAATTTAGGCATCAAAAAGTTTTTTTGTTTCAACATACACCTTTTTGTAGTCAACTTATGAAAATAATCCATCTGAATTAATTTTTAGCACTCACCATGACTTATTTTTCCAAATCCAGTAGCTTTTGCCTTTTTTATGGATATCTCTTCAAAGGTGTTTAAACATGCTGGTCTGACAAAGGCTGAAAATTGGACAGTATGTCTCAAAAATAAAAGAGCAATATCATGATATTTTATGGGCCTGCGGTATTCCGGATGATTTATAAATCTATCTATCGCAACTTCTTGGATATAGTCGTCATTTTCATCTAAACTTATGCTTCCTAATCTAATTTTTTGTGGGGGTCCACTAAAAATTAAATAAAAGTTATTTTACCTATTATACAAGTAATATTTACCATCTAAGTGGGCAATATCCAGGACGACTAGCAAAAAAGGCATTCAAAAGTTACTTTCCGGGTGTATAATGTATAATATTTTTTTTTACAACCAAACATGTTAAGCAGAGTAAAAATATTAAATATTTATATTTTGAACTATTCTAAGGTATTTTTCCAAAGTTCAAAGATTTATTTTTAGTGAAAGGTATTTCCATAAATATAATGTTTATATTATCTACCAAAATGATTAATAGCTTTGGAAAATTTTCCTTCTCGGTTAAAATATTGATTTCATGTTTAGGGTGCTTCATTTAAAACAAATATTTTATGTTTTCCGCGGACACATGAAAATTCGGTTTTTCTCATCGATAAACAGATTCCCTAAAAATTTGTGTGTCAACTTAAGGTATGGGAAACTTTTTTATTATTACTTTTACGAAAAAAAGTTATGCTTCATAAAAAGTTATGCATGTATCGAAATTTGTAATGCACTCATCATAATATCAAATTTTGTCGATCCTATACGAGGTACGTCAAAAAATATTAATTTTGCTCAAGAGTAAAGTACCTTTGTATTTCACAATATCGAAAATTGTTATTATAAAAAGTTGTTTGAAGTTAAAAACTATGTTTTAATATGCAATTACATCCTCCTAATAATTTTTTTTTCTACAACTTTTTTTCAAATTACCGATATTGAACATTTATGTTTTTTTATTTATTACAATTGTTCCATATAGAAATTAATAGGCAAATTTTCACAAAAAAACATTATTAAAAACATTATATTATATTATTATATTTTTAAATTATTCTATTATTGGCACAATTTAAATTTTATCTTCAGTACTTGATGCTGCTGGCATTTTTATTAAATTTTATAATACTTTCTACCAAATTTCGCTTTCTTGTCAGGGCATCCTAGATTACATATACAATAATTACAGTTGAATTTTCGTTGTTCGTGTTGAGATGTTTCGAGAAATAAAAAATTAATACTATAAATTAATGCAACTTTATATTTAAACGTGATTTTTAATTTAGAACAACTTTTCATAATAACAATTTCTTATACTGTGAAATATAAAGGTATCTACTTCACTCTGAAGTAAAATTTTTACTTTTTGACATACCTCGTATAAGAATAAAAAAATAATTTTGATGATTGTATTTTAACTTTCAGAACATGCAGAACTTTTCATAAAGAATAATTTTTTCGTAAAATTAATAATAAAAAAGTTTCCCATATGTTGCTAACTTAAGTAGACACACTGTATATATCTATGAAATGATACTTTCAGTAATATACAGTGGGATATACCTGGGGGAAGGCAGACAACCCTTTTGAAAACACAGTAAGTAACATTAGGAGATACTATTTAATTTTTTACCTAAAATATTTCATTAAATTTTTAACAGTTGGGCCCCTCACTTATTGTAGTTAATAAACGCCACTGGTAATATACGTAAATAAATTTGTTATTTTACTGGTCTCAGGTATTGTTTTTCATTTACTGTGTGAGTGGTTATAAATAACATTTTAATTCTAGTGAAATAATTGTAAATATGCTTAATGAATAATAATAGCGCAGTAAAAATAATTGAATAAAACACAGTAAATGAAAAAGTTGCAGAAAATTACAAAAACCCAAAGAAGCCATTGTATGTAAATTTAGCAGGTGAGTTTTTGGATATTATTTATAATGGTGGATAAGTGTTTAAAAGAGGGGAGTGAGAGCATTAAATGGTGTAATTAAAAAAGTCAACTGATCATGTTATGTACTAAAAACAATTCCCGATATAGAAACTCTAAAGTTGCATATCTTAACTATTGAATATATCATTTTGTTTATTACCATTTTATATGTTCATAAACAGTTCAAAATCACACGGGGTACTGTAATGACGCATTTTCTTTAGTAATATTTTAAGTGCATGTAAAATAGGTGAAAGTCATACTTGCAGGTACGTTGTCTAGAAACAGCTTAAAACATGTTTAATGTTATTTGACAAAAAGATCCCTATCCCTTAGGGGAGAAGCGCATCTAAGGGCAAATAAAAATGTATGTACGCTATTTATCTAACTTTCGGAGGAATTTGATAATTGCTTCTTAGTGTTTTTGCCTCTTAATTTTTAACAGGTACTGGTGAAGATACTTATAAAGGTGCAGAAAGACTTCATTTAAGACAGTTTTATTTATTCAAAAAGTAAACAACGTTGGTTGTCTCCCGGGTCATAAACACTGAAGCCACACAATTTTTATTTCAGTCATACACAAAAGTGCGATTTGCAGGCCAGAGGCGTTTTATTACTGAAAATTAATGACAAAAGGGAAATATTCGATACTATTATAATATATTTATTATTGAGCGTTAAAAAATTAGTGCATACTCGGAATAATGTTATAGCACTTAAAATCAAACGCTTTTTGCAATAATTTTTTTTTGAAAAGTATTTTTAGTCATATTCCTATAAATATATCATCTTGTTACCTTTGTGATACAGTGCAGTGAGCTGCTGTAAGCACATGTTGCTCACTAATAAGCGATCCTCCACATAACCAGTCCACATCTGAATCTTCGGTTGGAGCAAATCCGATTACTGCCTGCCAAAAAACATGGTGGTAATAAATTTAATACATTGATTTTAGTGTCAAACGATTATCCGTTGCAAAAAAATATCTAGAAATAAGTTAGGGACGCGATTTTCCACGTATATATTTTAACTAGTATTTCGCCCGCATGGACTACATGACTTTAACTGTTTTTTTACTCGATTCTCGAGGAAAAATTTTGTACATTCGATACGTGCGAAAACGACGTCTGCCCTCACGTGTTGGCCGTTGGGGTAGCCATACTTAATTATGTATCCTCCCCTCGCACTCTGTCGCATCACATCAAATCACGCTCCCGCGCTCCGTTTTCCGTCACACATATCTCGGCTTAGCGAGCGTTATTTCATCGTATTTTATTTGTTATTATTGTCTAAGATAAATGGTGTTTGTGAATAAGTTAGTACGAATTTCTCATACGAACTTTTATCCCCCTTTTAACCCCTCAGAGAATAATGTTCCAAAATACTACGCCTTTATATATTATTTTTCTGGAAAATCAAAAGCCAATTACCAACCTTATATTTACAACTTTAAAACAATAATAACGTTCATCTTAATTTTAACCCCCTAAGGATTGTTTTAAAAATTGCAGAAATGACAAATTTTCATACAAACTTTCACTTTTCCGTTCTAACCCAAGGGTGTAATTTCCTAAAACCCTTTCTTAGCTAACGTCTCCTATTTTTCTAGATTATTGGAAGCCTACTTACCAACCGACCTATAACTTTAAGAATAACGATTTTTCTATACAAAATTTTAACCCCTAATGGATTTATTCCAAAAATTTGAAGACAAGTTATTTTAATTGTAATTGATAGCCTATAACCAATTTATTTTGAGTCGAAACGTTCATCACCCCACCAATCTATCCCTTTAGAACGGGATTTTTCAAAAATCCATTCTTAGCTGTCATCTCCGAGTTTTCTGAGAAAACATAAACCTAATTACTAACTCCCATATTTACTTTAAAAATGACAATTTTTCTATACAAGGCAAACAACCTGACAAATTTTTAAGGTTTCATTCAAAAAACAAGGTTATAAACAAATGACTTCATGTTTGTTTTGTGTATATTTAGTTGCCTACACTATAATCGTTTATTAATAGAAAATCATGCATTAATGAGGGCAATTAATGAATGATTTTGTATACGTTAATAATGCTCATAAATAAACGATTCCAAAAAATGTTTTAATTAAATGGCTATAGTGAAAAAGAAATAGCTCTTTTTTGTGGAAATAGTTCTAAAAAGCCCAATGGTTAAATTGTAAGAAATTATCGGTATGTGTTTTATTATAAAATAAAGTCTACATACCATATGTGGAAACTCCCGGGTTCTTGCTGGTGTACCGCCAACTATTAAGGGATTTTCAAATAAGGCACATGTTGAAATAGGTTGTGAGGGTCCTCTCTTTCGTAAGGAAAAAATTTCAGTACCTTCCTGATACACGGCCCTGGCATATTCTTGGCATTCTTAAATCATAAATAGTAATAACAATTTTATAACCTTTTTTTGCTGTTTGTAAACGTTTTTTCTGCGTCTTACTTTATTTCAGATATGGCGGGTGATCCGGGAAGGTGACTCCCTCCCCTTTTTTCGGCTCTTTTCAAGATAGAAAAATAAACATCTTAGATACCATAATATAATGTCAAACTTGTCGTTTTCTGACAAGTCACGTGATTTCCGGTGATGTCCGGAAATGGCCTTAACTTTTGATTTTCAAATTAGACAACCGGTATATTGACATTCCTGGGAATATTCTGCATCTAACAGTACTTCGCATGTCAAATTTTGACTGCCTTAAAAAAAAACAACACTATGCAAAAAAGGCATGGTTTAATTGTATGTTGTTAATATTTTTTGAAGAAAAACCAAGTTTTTTTTACTAAGGAAGTAAACTTATATCATCTCATTTAAAAAAAATGGAGTATTTTCATATTGAAATTTCAAGAGCATCAAATTAAGCGTAAAACATTTACAAGGAGTTTTTATTTTTGTTTAAATAATTGGCATCAAAATATTTATTTTTGACCTATCATGGACACCTAGATCAAAAAAACAATATTATTTTTTTAAAGCTGTCAAAATTTGACATAAGAGGTACCATTGGGGGCGGAAGGTTGGCAGGAATCAAAAAATGTTAAAATATACAGGGTGCCTCATTTAAAAATCGAAAGTTGAGACCGCTTTCGGTAAAACTGGAAGTCGCAGTTGCAGAAGAAAAAGGGGAGTGAGCCACTTTCCTGGACTCGGTATATATGGTTAGTTAATACTTAGGCTTAAGGGCTTCGTAGGCTACCTACGATAAGAAAGTTTAGATCAGCATTCACTTTTTACGATTTTTTAAATAATTATTTTAGTTAAGGTAGTTTTGGTTAGACAGTCGTACATAAAATTATCGCCTTATAGTAAGTAAACCCCGGCCCGTCCACAATTCAATGCCCCGATCTCGGATGGACATCTTTTATCTTCGTCTCTTCCTTGCTATCCGCGCCGAACTCGCCCATTTCTCTCTAACAAAAATTGATTGTTGAACGGGCCAAGGTCTAGTACCAGGACAAATCATTATAGTTTTTTCTATTTTGGTTTAATTCGTGATGCAGTATTTTTAATGGCCCGAATTTGGCGTTGTTACAAGTAAGATGGAATACACTTTACCCAAAGTTAGAGGTTCTCAATGTTTGAAAATATTATTTTTGTAGGGGACTGTACACACAACACATGAGGTCTGTGGGTTATTCATACTATTTTACACTTTTTGGACCCACCAAGTCCTAAAATACACCTTCCATATCCATAAGGGCGATTACGTAAAAAAGGAATAAAATATAGTAAACACTATTTCTTAATAACAAACAGACTCAGACATCACGGACGTGTGATGATCGCGTTGTTAAATTTATCAATGGACTTCAATTGTTAAAAGTTAACAACGGCTTAGAATGTTTAACAAAATGTCAGATTTTGACAGGTTGCCTACTAAAATCATTGAATAACACTGACAATGACGTTTTGTTAAACATTCTAAACCGTTGTTAACTTTTAACAATTGCTAAGTCCATTGCTAAATTTAACAACGCGATCATCACTCGGCCGCTAGACTTTTAAAAATCAACATCTTTTTAACATAACGGTCAAAAAATTCAGGTTTTTTTTAAATTTTCTAGTACTTTGATTTATATTGCATTAGTTTAAACAAAAAAAATAAGAACCGTTTTTGAGATATTTCGAAATGAATGCATGTCTTTCATACATGCCACATATCGACAATGTTAATTATGCACAATTTAATTATTAACATTTTTTTTGAATGCCCCATCAACTCAATTCCTGGTGTTAATCTTTATTATGAGTTCATTAAAAATGGTTTAGTAACTCCGTTTAGCATTCGAAATATCCTTTCAAATATTAATCTTAAATACATTAAAATTTTACTGAAGTTTCTAAATTACAATAAAATTAAACATATAACATATCCTTCCTTATTGCTTTTTTACCTGGGTGCTATATTCCAGGCAACTTTCGGTTTGTAATGCTCCTCCGTCGCCCGGGAGCGAGAAGTTTTGTCCTTTGTTGTGCTATCTGTTAACTAACATTTCATACACCAACTCAATAGAAAAAAAAAACAAAACATACAAAACATTTCTATATATCACTATAATACTGATGCATTCTTCGACCTACAGGGAGTCTCGAGCTCGCCATCTTGAGGTCGTGTCTAATGTGCTGGCGAATGGCGCTGAAAGCAAAAAAGTGGCAGCCAAGCCATAAGAATAAAAGAAGAAGAAGAAGCTATTAAGATGAACAAAACGTTAAAAAACAAGGCTTCAAGGTTTAAATAACAAAAAAAATCTGCTACTATCGGTAAATCTTTTCATAGATTGTGCATTTTTTCACAAAGCCACCTATGTTTTCATGTTGAATAATATACGATATTTCCGTTACCGAACTTTAACGAGCCAGTTAGAGAAAATGATATGGGGTACACATTAGTGATAGAAAGAAAGAATTTTTTTTAATTTATATAGATAATCTATGGAAAGAATCTTTCTAACTTATTTCTTGTCTATTTCTATCTCTATTGAATTACGGAGTTCGCCTGCGGGTCAATTATGAAGCGAAATCGGTGGAAGAGTACTTTCGGAAATCAGATTAGATTAGATTCAATTATTAATGATTTAAAAGACAGATTATCTTCGGAAGTACTTGCTTTCATTTGGGAGTTTTTATACCCATCCCAATTGACAGGAATTTCTATATCGATATTGTAAAAGTAAAAAAGCGTTTCACATGTACCGCCAGTTTATTAGCGATAATGAATCTACAGCCTTAAATGAATACCGACTCTGGATGACCAAATGGAATGAAAATCTTAAAATAATTTGATCATACTGCAGTCGATAGCTAATCTTATTGAGGCGTGCGACCAAGATTTGTGTGCAAACATAAACATTTTCTACAAATTTTGGCGACACTCTCGGTCAGCGTAGTTACCGCGAAAAGATTGTTTTCAACTCTCCTTAGGATCAAATCTTGGTTGCGCACCTCAATGGCACCGGAAAGATTATCGGGGCTAGCTCTTCTATATATACATAAAGATGTGCACCTGGATGTCGACGAAATAATTAATGTTTTCGCAGAAAAGAAGCGTAAGCTTGAATTAGTAATTTATGCTTAAATTACAAATTAAAATTGTATATTTAAGAGAACTAGACCCAATAATCTTTATATCCAGCTTGAATTTGTAATTTAAGAATTTACCTATATTGTATACTGTATGGATAAATAAATAAATTACAAATTCAAGCTTCGCTTTAAGCTTCCCAAAGAAACCATATGCCTACTAGAAATAAAAATGATTGGACTTTCTATACAAAGCTGCTGCTGCGGATGCTAACTTTGTATGGGAAGTAGAAACTTTTATTATCTCCGGTATATGGTTTCTTTTGGAAAGTTACTCAGATTAATGGTCTAAACTTTAAGTACATGGACTTAGAGCATAGACTTCATATAGAACGTTTCACGAGGGTTTGTACTTACGTCATCAATGACGTCATGACTTGGAAAAAAGGGTTGTCGTAGCTAATTCATAAATATTCAATGCTGTTCTCATTTTTAATTAAAGTTAGGCAATATTGATGCAAGTACGTTTCAAAGCGCTCTTTAGAGCACGTTCAGAATTCTTTTCTAATAAAATTTTTATTTCATCATGATCCGATTGCACCAATAAAATTTTTATTTTTCTTAAGGTAAAGCTAAGCTTAAATCAAAAATTCGATTGGACCAGCGTTATCGGCGGATTCAAGATTCGCTTTATCTCAGCCTAAAAATATCTAGACTTAACGTTATTCTTGTCTCAATTTTGTTGATTTTTTGTGTTTCTTATGATGAAAGACCATCGGAATTCCCGATTTTTTAGAAAATGGGTGTTTTAGTCGGCATAATGGAACAAGTAATTATCAGAATACAACATTTTTAGAAATATTTTATTTTTTAAAGCCAACAGTGTTAAGCCATATAGAAACCAGAAAGAAATACCTGGAATATAATACATATATAACAATTTACAGTTAATATCTGGAATATAGCAATTCTTAAAAGTTAACAACGGTTTAGAATGTTTAACAAAACGTCATTGTCAGTGTTATTCAATGATTTTAGTAGGCAGCCTGTCAAAATCTGACATAATAATCACAATAATTTGTAATTTAAGCATAAATTACTAATTCAAGCTGACGCTTCTTTTCTGCGAAAACTTTAATTATTTCGTCGACATCCAGGTGCACATCTTTATGTATATTTAGAAGATAATCTTTCCGGTGCCATTGAGGCGCGCAACCAAGATTTGATCCTAAGGAGAGTTGAAAACAATCTTTTCGCGGTAACTACGCTGACCGAGAGTGCTCCAAAATTTGTAGAAAATTTTTATGTTTGCACACAAATCTTGGTCGCACGCCTCAATAAGATAAGCTATCGACTGCAGTATGATCAAATTATTGTAAGATTTTCATTCCATTTGGTCATCAGAGTCGGTATTCATTTAAGGCTGTAGATTCATTATCGCTAATAAACTGGCGGTACATTGAAACGCTTTTTTCTTTTATAATATCGATATAGAAATTCCTGTCAATTGGGATGTTTATAAAAACTCCCAAATGAAAGCAAGTACCGAAGATAATCTGTCTTTTAAATCATTAATAATTGAATCTAATCTAATCTGATTTCCGAAAGTACTCTTCCATCGATTTCGCTTCATAATTGACCCGCAGGCGAACTCCGTAATTCAATAGAGATAGAAATAGGCAAGAAATAAGTTAGAAAGATTCTTTCTTTCTATCACTAATGTGATTATCATTTTCTCTAACTGGCTCGTTAAAGTTCGGTAACGGAAATATCGTATATTATTCAACATGAAAACTTAGGTGGCTTTGTAAAAAAATGCACAAACTATGAAAAGATTTACCGATAGTAGCAGATTTTTTTTATTATTTAAACCTTCAAGCCTTGTTTTTTAACGTTTTGTTCATCTTAATAGCTTCTTCTTCTTCTTTTATTCTTATGGCTTGGCTGCCACTTTTTTGCTTTCAGCGCCATTCGCCAGCACATTAGAGACGACCTCAGGATGGCGAGCTCGAGACTCCCTGTAGGTCGAAGAATGCATCAGTAGTATAGTGATATATAGAAATGTTTTGTATGTTTTGTTTTTTTTTTCTATTGAGTTGGTGTATGAAATGTTAGTTAACAGATAGCACAACAAAGGACAAAACTCTTCTCGCTCCCGGGCGACGGAGGAGCATTACACAACCGAAAGTTGCCTCGGAATATAGCACCCAGTTAATAAAAGCAATAAGGAAGGATATGTTATAGTTTAATTTTATTGTAATTTAGAAACTTCAGTAAAATTTTAATGTATTTAAGATTAATATTTGAAAGGATATTTCGAATGCTAAACGGAGTTACTAAACCATTTTTAATGAACTCATAATAAAGATTAGCACCAGGAATTAAGTTGATGGGGCATTCAAAAAAAATATGGTCGAGATCCTCAATTGAGTGAGGATTATCACTATTTAGAAAAGAGATTTACGCTAGGACATGTTTACACTTAGTCTTATGTAAAAAATAGAGGTGATGCGATACTTTTTGGCGCAATGTAGTTATAGGGCTTCAAGTAGTTTTTGAAAATTTTATTAAGAAAGGTAAGATTTGGTAGGAAAATATACAGGCAAATTATTAGTACATTTTAAAGGAAAATCCAAAAAGCTGTTCAGATTATTTTCTAAAACAGAAACTTGGTTAAAAAATCCTAAAATATTTTAAAGACATATCAGGAAATTTTGAAGATGAATAAACAACGCAAAAATAATAAATGCTTTATTTTAAAGTGCAATATCCAAATATCTTTAAAAATATGTATACACATTTTTAATTAAAATACATTTAAAACACTGATGGGGTTTAAGACAAAAACGATTTTTTTGTTTCCCCAAAGTTGTTCTCTTCTATTAAATGCATAAAAATTGGGTACATTTTATAATCTTCAAACCACAGACCACAAAAACCAAACTTTAATAATTCACTTTATTTATTTTAAGATGAACAGCACAAAACACTCTAGGTAATTGCATGTAATTTAAATAATTAATCGACAAATAAACACATAAATAATCAAAGATTTGCAGGATCACTTAAAAAGCCTAAAATGAAATGAAAAAATAAGTAAAGCAATGACAGAGATAAACTTATGTGCATTTTCATGGGATAGAAAGAAAACAAATCGTAGCAAGACCCTTGCTGGTCTTTCTATTTCTATACTCCGAACTAGCCATTCGGAAATCCGATTATAGCCGAAAAAACTCACGGAGTGGGGTTTAAAGAGATTTTCTATTATAGACAGGAAATTTGTTTTCTATGGTGTTACGGAGTGCGCCTGCTGTTCACAACTAGTGAATTAGGGTTGTGGGCATGCCCACAGAGTCCACAACGGTGGATCCGCGCCTAAGCTTCACTAAAACTTACAGTTTGACGTAAATCGAAGATTTTTATTTTTTAGCAGATTCTTTAGGTTTTACTCTTTCATTGCTATCAGATATAGGTTATCTTTTTATATTTATCTAATCTTTGGGATATTATTATTATAATTAAGTTTTTGAATAATCTTAAAGTAAGCAAACATAAATCAGTTAAACAATTTATAAACAAATAACACTTTTAAAATAATGATCGACTAGTTTTAAATCAGTCTTAAAGAAACTAATAAAAATTTGTAAAATAAGATGTAAATCAAAGTGAATAGAATGAAGAAAACCATTCAGCATCGAAAAATAATTAGTCCAGGAAACGAACCATTTTCCCTCGCAATTTTTTCAAAATGCATAGAATGACTTGAAATTTTGATAGTAGGCAGGGAATAGTCCAATGATCAAAATCTATATCACGCCGAAGGGCTCCTTTATCTTGAGGGTGGTTGCCAAACCATCTCGAGGTGGAAATTTTTAAAATATTTTGACCACAGAAATCGATGGAAAAATGATTTTTAAGCAAAAAATGTTTTATGCAGTTTTTGTGTAAAATGCATACTTTTGGAGTTATTCGCGATCGAAAGTCGGAGTTTTTCGTCGATAACATCAACGGTTTTAATCGTTTTTTGCAAATAACTCGAAAAGTACGCATTTTATCAAAAAACTGTAAATAACACAATTGTAGCTTAAAAAAAAGAAAAATAATGTTTTTTTGTAATTGCTATAGGACGAAAACAAACCAAGTTGTGGTTTGTTAAAGGTTAGCTGTTATTCATCAAACACAAAATTTCAGAGTTTCAAAGACAAATAACGCAAATCTACGTATTTTTCGAGGAAAACTAATATAACTTTTATGAGGCATTTGCAAAGATCTTTCTTTTTTTTTTTTTTTTAAGTATGTATCATAAAAGTTGAGTGAGTTATGATTAAAATAAGGTTAGACCAAAATTTTTTGGTGCAAAAATCTTTGAAAACAACCCCATAATTACCATCCTAATTAAAATGAGTCGTAGCCCCCTTCTTCAATTCTCCTTATCTATGTATCATAAATGCATTCTAAAATTTTAACCGATTTAAATTACCTAATTTTGAAAAAAAAATGAAGCTGCAAGTGAAAATGAAATTTCAGAATTTAAAAAAAAGACTTTTTTTTAAAAATAACTCGAAAACTAAGAGAGATACGTAAAAAATACTAGGTATTAGATTGTAGCTTTTTGAATTACAAATATTTAGCTTTTTTTTTAAATTTACTGTATAACGGAAGTTGAGTAAGATATAAACGTTTAAAACGTGTGTGTATAGACGAGCACTACCTTGTTTCAGCCCTTAAGACTCAACCCTCTAAAAAAGTAAGGGTTGAAAACAGTTTTAATATGTAAAGGTATGTTTCCTTCCACGCGGCCGCCGCATGCGACTAACGCACTACCTTAGCCGCAAAGCACTCCTACTCATGTTTTTAAATGTGCCTGGTTTGTTCCGAGCGGCCGTCGTATGCGTCCGCTGTTAACGACTGCGATTGATGGACTGAACTGCTGAAGAAGCAGTGTAGTCGCAGTCGTGTGTGCGTCTGATATTTTGTTTGTGTTGTTTTGTGTGGAATGTCCGTTTTTTTTTAATTGTTGAAAATTGAAACTTTATTTTTTAAATGAGGTACTGGATTTTTTATTACGTATTTTAAGAGCTTTTAAGATCTCAAATCCAATGATGTTTCGCACTTATTCGAAAAAATCAGTTTAATGTTTTCCCAAGATCCTGCCAAAAACATATTGTCTGACTCTCTCTAATATATGGTTTCTTATAAAAATTGCCATTAACATAAATTTTTCGAATAAGTACAATACATTATTGGTTTTGGGAACTTAATAGCTCCTAAAATACATAATAAAAAAATCCAGGGCCGTAAAAAAAGGTGATGATGGCAGCTCAAAGACGAAACGTCGGTGTATAAATCTAATAACACTATCTGGTAGAACAGAAAAAGCATTAATGGAAATATAAAAGATATTTTGTTACATCCATTGAAATAAAGTCATAAAAGAATAAAAACAAAATCGCCAATAATCGGTTTTTTTCCAAAAGTATGTATTCGAAAATTTTAAAGTTCTAAGGCAGCATTTTAATTAGCATCAAATTGCGCAACTTTGCCTTCATTTAACCGAACTCGTATCTTTTCAAGTTTCCGAGATCCTAATGATAAGACTCGAATTCGGGACACCCTGTACAGGTTTACCTTAATACAATGGCTAATTTTTCCTCTGGGGTTATTGGATATTCAACTCTGTTGTATGGCTCGGACTTTATATCGTCTTTTATTAAGTCAAGAATAAAACTAAACTGTGCTTTATTCAGTCTAATTTTTTTTTAAATTTTACTTCATCCTGTTGCAGATGATGTCGATTTATTAATGTAGTATAACAACCCTCATCGCGTCTTTGCTGAAATGTTGGATTTATAGGGGCATTACTATGTTTCAGGTTGGCTAATTGTAATAGTATTTCGTCATCCTCTTTTTCTAAATATATTGCTAGATCGTCAATCACGACTCTTACCAAAGATTATTCCCTTTACACTAATAATTTTGCTATCGCGAGTTTGAGCCGCGGTCCTAAGAAACCACCTGATTAAACGGCGGCCGCATGCGTTAATCGCATTGCGTTAGTCGTATGCGACGGCAGCGTGGAAGGAACCACACCTTAAGACCTTATAGCTCTTGGAAAAACCAACTAAATGGCTTCTTAAAGTACATTTTATTACAAAAACTAAAGGAGTTATGCTTAAAAAGCCAATTTTTTGGAGCATTCTAAAAGCAATTTGATGCATTTTTTTTAAATCCGCAGTTTTGTACTATTTTTTGCATTGTATATGAGATTATAAGGGGTGAGTTTTTAAAAAGTTGCAAAATTAAATTAGTAATACTTTTGAGCAGTAACATTTTTTAATTACAAGTCTGTGACAATATGTTAATTTTTCTAGGGTAAACAATTTTTTTTGTTAAATCATAAGGGTTGAAATATATAAATAAATTTTGTTTCAAAGAATTAAATACTTATTTTTTAAGTTATATAAGCCTAATTTTATGTGACTTAAGCTTTAATATGAAAGTTTTGAAGGTTTTTGCAATAAGGGGTAGTTTTCACCCCTAAAAAATAAGAAGCGACCTTCAGCATAATGAAGATTTTAAAGAGGAGGATAAGTTAAGCATAATCCCAACACACTGTGAAAATATATAAATTTTTTAGGGAAAATAATTTTTTTTAATCATAATAAGGGTTGATTTTTAGGGGCTGAAATATTTTAAATATTGTTTCAAAGAAACAAAATAATACTTTTTCAACTTATTTGAGTCAAATTTTACTTAACTTCAGCTTTAATGTATAGTTTTATGGGTTTTAGCAATAAAGGGTAGTTTTTACCCCTAAAAAGTAAAGAGCGGCCATCAGCATAATATAGATTTTGAAGAGGAGGATAAGTTAAGCTTAATCCTAAATTTTTATGCAAATCTATGCATTTTGAAAAAATTGCCTGGTTTTGAACTGTTTTCAGCTTCGTTTTCTGGACTAAATTAGATTTTTATTAATAAATTTCGACTTGTGAAATATTACGAAAGAATGGGTTTTACCCCCTTCCCCGAGATAAGAGCATATATAGATTTTCTTATCCCCCTCCCCTCGGGACCCTTACGTAAATAATGAATGGCCCCTAACACGTTCTAGAAAAGAATGGATATTGGTCATTTTTTACTTAGTTTAAGATTTTTTTAGAAAGGTTACAAGGCTATTAAGGTATTTTGTCAATTATTATAACTTATTTTAAAGTATATGAAATCATATGCGTACATTCCAGGAAATTTTAAAGCCTAACGGACCTACGATTATAAATAATCTTAATAAATTACAAAAAATTGACCTACTCTAAGCATTTATGAAAAATTTCGCTATAAATAATATTGTATAATATTAAAAATTTTATTGTATTGTATGGTTAAATAGTAATTTCTGTTTTTTTTTTTATTTTTAACGCTACATGTCACACGTCATCCTATAGTACTTTTATCCCAGATAAAGGTTTGGCTTTATCTGGGCTTTTATAGCCACATTGCCTTCTTGGTTACTGATTAATACATTTTTTAAATTGTTTACTTTGTCTACCGCAATAAATTCATATTTTTTTATAAAGTTTATTAGAATTTTTAGAAATAAGCATTATTGTATTTTTTCTATAACTATTTTTTAAATTTTCCTCGCTTTTTAACCACCAAATAAATATGGTATATACGGTGGTGTCAAACACTGAAATCCGTTATTTCCTAAAATGACTTTTTAGTACATGTATTACCGGCGAACAGCATAATAGCCTTATTATTACAGTGTTTTACTTACTTTTTAGTAATTTTCTGTAATGTCTGAATCCGTATTAGAAAAACAGCGTAATAATCATTTTTAATTCATTGTTTGCCTAGGTATTACAGGGAATGACTGAATGGTTAGTTCTTGTTAGTCAAATAAGATTTTTACGCTGCTTGCCGGCAATACATGTACTGACTAGTCTAAGGGATAACTGATCTTAGTGTTTGACGCTAGCATACTGAATTATTTTTAAACACTTACTTTGCTTTGCTATTTCTTGACTTGACACGTGAAAAAGCCAGTAGTAAATAATAACAATTAAAATTTTCATTTTGCACATATTTAATTCACTGAAGGTTATTAAAGGTATTAAATATATTTTTTCCTGTTTTAAGTCATTATAAAGAGCATGTGAAAAATGAAAGCGCAAAATATAAACATGTATTTTACTTTATCTTAATAGCGTACTGTTTAGTGGTAAGTACCAATTTAATTATTCATTCTATTATAGTACCTAGACACTAGAGTTTTTTTTAATATTTCTTTTACTTTTAAATCCGCAGTACAATTATATTTCAATATTTAGAATCTTAAAGTTTATTAATCAAATTTTTATTGGACGGTATTTATTTACAAAAACAAATCTAGCCAAAAGATTTTTGTGCCTCTCAATTTATTGCACCTCACAGTACAATAATTAGAAGTATTACCAAAGTCAAATAATCCTAACGAGTCCTGTCACTTGCCTGGCGAGACGAAAACCTGTCGACCGGCCTATAGTCCAGAATACGAAGCTGAAAAAAGTGCTAAACCTGGCAGTTATTTTAAAATGCATAGATTTGCATGAAAATTTGGGATTAGGCTTAACTTACCTTCCTCTTCAAAATCTATATTATGCCGATGGGCGCTCTTTATTTTTTAAAAATATTTGAGCCCTTAAAAATCAACCCTTATTATAATTAAAAAATTATTTACCTTAAAAAATTATATATTATCACAGTGTTTTGCATAAAATTTTGAGATTAAGCTTAACTTACCCTCCGCTTTAAAATCTCCATTATGCTGAAGGTAGCTTTTAATTTTTTAGGGGTGAAAACTACCCCTTATTGCAAAAACCTTCAAAACTTTTATATTAAAGCTTAAGTCACATAAAATTAGACTCATATCAATTGAAAAATAAGTATTTAATTATTTGAAAAATTATTTAATATATTTCAACCCTTATTATGATTCAATTTAAAAAAATTGTTTACCCTAGAAAAATTAACATATTCTCACAGAGTTGTAATTAAAAAATGTGACTGCTCAAAAGTATTACTAATTTAATTTTGTAATTTTTTAATCCTCAAAAACCCACCCCTTACAATCTAACAATGCAAAAAATAGTACAAACCGCGGATTAAAAAAAATGCATCAAATCGCTTTTAGAATGCTCCAAAAAATTGGTTTTTAAGCCTAACTCCTTCAGTTTTTTGATAAAAAGTTCTTTAAAAAACCATTTTGTTGGTTTTTTAAGAGCTTTAAGGTCCTATATATTAAAACTATTTAAAACCCTTACTTTTTTAACGTTCATATTTCACCTAATTTCCTTCGTGCAAAAAAATTAAAAAAAGCAAAATATTTGTAATTCAAAAAGCTACAATATAATACCTTAGTAATTTTTACGTATCTCCCTTAGTTTTCGAGTTATTTATTTAAAGCAACAATTTTGTTATTTACCGTTTTTTTGATAAAATGCATACTTATCGAGTTATTTGCAAAAAACCTATTAAAAACATTGATTTTATCGACGAAAAACGCCGATTTTCGATCGGAAATAACTCGAAAAGTATTTTACAAAAAAAATGCATAAAACATTTTTTGCTTAGAACTCATTTTTCTATCGTTTTCTGTGGTCAAAATATTTTAAAAAATTTCCACCCGCTAGATGGTTCGGCAAGCACCCCCAACGTAAGAACGCCCTTCGGCATGACCAAAGATACTACTACTACGGATAGATGGTTCATTTAAATGGGGCGCTCTCAAGGAAGTTTAAAGGTGTATGGAAGCCCAATACTGTAGAACAAAATTGTCCAGGCGTGCAGGGCAGCGGGAATCGGGGGATTGGCCCTGCGGGTTTGCGCAATGAATAGTAGGTCAGAGCCAGACATCCATAATTCTTTGTTACTATCTATAAAGTTGACATCATCAAATTGTTGGTTATTAAACGATACTACCATTGAATATTTAAAATAATTGTGTATAGGTATTGGATTTTATATCATCTGATATAATATGGAAAAATAGATGGCGCCACTTTACAGCCTTCTATTTAAATAGTCGATATTTTGGGAGTTTTGTATTTTTACCAAAATCTTTGTAAATAAATAAAAACACGATTTTTAAAATAAATTTCAAACATTGTATGATAGTTTCATGTACTTATCACCAATTTTGTGAAAAGAAGGGCAAGATAGTGTAAATAAGTTTAATCTAATCCTAAGATTGTGGTTGTACATTAAAAGTGAAAATTTTATAACTGCTTTTTAGGCATATACTTTTCACTAATAACAAGCATTCATGAGACAGAATAACAATGGTTAAAAATGTTTAGTAACCTTTGGTATTTGGTACCTAGGTATCCATTGTAACAGTAACCGTTAAATATTATGTGTCTACAGTATGTCGAGCTTAAAAAGTTGATAATGTAAGTTTAAGAAACCAAAAATCTAATTTCTTTTTAAACAATTACAGAAAAAGCAAAAAGGAACTTTAACATAAAATTGTACTTTCTTTTTTTATTAGAGGGAACTGTATATATTAAAATTTGCCTGGTCTGCCCAGTAATTATTAATTTTGATCTTTTAAAAGAATGTACTAAATTATTAAATGAAATAAAAGTACCTAAATGTAAACCTTATTTCTTTTTAATAATCCACAGAAATACACAAACATTGTGGAAATCATCTAAAAGATAGTTAAAAGATTGCCTTACTTTTCTCACTGCTATTTCCTTTGAAATTTTCATTTTCTATAATTCATAATTGATATATTATTATTTATTCGGTTACCTAACGTTACGTCTCATAAGAAGCACCTAATTTGAATATAAGAAATACTTACCTAAAGTAAAAAATGCCGGGTATGTTACCCTTGGATTTGCAAGACAAAACCATACAACCTCTAGTCATTTTGATACGATATTATAAGTAACAAGAAATAAACACAAAATTATAGTCACAATTTACACTAATCACTAAAATAAGAAGATTTTTATCAATCCAAAAAACTTCTGCAACCACAAAATATAATCACACATAGCAAAACAATCGAAACTAATACGGCTCTCATAAAAGTATAATTTATAATAACATTTATCAGTGTGTAAGTAGGCAACACATTAAATTATTTCGTGGAATTTCGTTATTGCGCAAAATCGGCGGGGCCAACTCTGACAGTTATTTTCATACTGGGCTGGACATTTTTTGATCGAATGGGCCATAGCATTGGGCTTCCATACACCTTTAAACTTTTTTGGGCGCTCTAAATCAGTTCGGAGATATCAATGCTTCCGTAAATGCGAATAAAATTAAGTCGGTAACCCCTGCCCCAGCGAAACGAGGTACGAAACCATGGCGACATTGCCAATGTCTGTCGCTTGTACCTTATTCGAATACGAAGTAGCGAAAGCGGGCGGCTAAACGGGTTGTGTATTTTCTAGTCGCGTTTCATCACGCCAATAGTAAAGGCCTGCCGGCAACACTGTTTAACTTTCGTTCAAGGATTGAAATTCATAGCGCGAAAATCTCTCGATGGACATCGGCTCGCGTTAGCCAAAGTCCATTAGGGGTATCAAAAATATAGCATTGAATGGTTCATCTTATCCGTAGTAGTATTATCTTTGGCATGACATAGATTTTGATCCTTGGACTATTCCCTACCTACTGTCAAAATTTCAAGTTATTCTATGCTACTGCGATTGCCTGCATACATAATCCATTGATTTTGAAAAATTACCAACAAATGCCAAAACAACAGCAAGCTTTATTATTGATATAAACAACCTATTTACCAATGTTGCAGTTAATATCTTAACTAACTTAACTAACGATTTATATCAGATCTCATCAGACAAGCTAGTCAAAAGTTAACATTTCTAAAAATCCTAGTACTTTAATCAGTAGCCTTGTTTACACGGGGTGGACCAAATTGTTAGTTCTAGGTTTAAATGACGTCAAGCGTACTTTTTTTCCGATGTAAACACATGAGTATTAAAATTTGCTACTTAAATTTGACCCGCCTCAACTAGGGTAGATCAAATATAGTTTTTTTTTGGTGTAAACACGGCAGTCATTTTTGGTGGACCAAAGTGGACTATTATTGACAGTTCGCGTGCCCCGAGAAAAACAGAGAATTCCAGTCAACCTACCAAAAATGTTTGTTGTTTTGACGTTTTTTTTTAAGTTTCGTAGGTATTTTATGAAACTTTTTATAGTTAATTTAATCATATTTATTAGAAAAAAAAACAAGGTTAGATTCTAATCAAATTTGCGGTTCGGTTCGAAAGTCGATTTTAGTCTGGCCCTTGTGGAGTTTCCTATCGCCTTTTGGAGTAACGTGGAAAAGAATCGAAAAGTCTGAAATTAGCTGGAGGAATTCTTTATATACAGGATGCAAGGAAAGTGCAAGTGCATTTTACCATGGCCGTCGGAATGGGGAAAAACTAAGGTAATTTAGTTAAATAAATTATTAACCTAAATTAAATAATTTTAACTTTCTACATTTCTAAAAAAAAACAAATATTTTTTAGGGTTATAACAATATCTTAGCTAACTTTGTAAAGATTTCACCTAACGACATCGTTAGGTGAAATCTCTACAAAGTTAGTTCGTTGTCAGCCGGTATATTAAATTAATAATACATTTAGTTACTTCTGGGGCGTATGTTTAATGTTTAAAATATTCCTAGTTACTTTTAATACTATTATACTCATTGCTTTTTTTGGTATTGTTAAATCTATAGAAGTATTGCATTAGTTTTATCTTATAGTTTTCCAATACAACATTTAAGCGATTTTTAAATCAATTTGTTTCTGATTTTTGCCTTTTCTTAGGTTAACTCAGAAATAGTAATTGTAATCATAAATTTTATTAACATTAGTATTTATACCGAAAAAAATGTTATAGTCCCGGAGCCAGGTAAAAATTTGGTCAGTTATTTCCTCTCAAGCGATAATTAGTGGAATGCATCAGAGAGTGGTATCATAAATTTAAAATGACACCGTTAATACACAACTAACTGGTATTTTTATTGTTGTTCATAAATATGAGGCGAGAATAAAGTAACAATTTTTAAAAATATATTAGCATCTAACTCGCAAACGGTGTAACCGAAAAATATAAAGTTGTTACCATGGACGTAGATTTGCATGCTCTTCAATAAAATCCAATAAAATTTTTTGCCAACATAGGGAAGCCAATAACTGACCCCATTAAAAATTACATGGCATTTCCTATATCCCGCCCGACGATGCACCGCCCGGTATATTCAGTCATTTTCTCCCAACTAAAATTTTGGTAAAGTGTATCTAACCCAATATCTATAACGACAATAATTTAAGATACGTCATTTCCTTTCAAATAAAAATTTGTAAGCTGATTGTTATTATACTGGTGTTATTCATAAAACAAATCAGCCAGCAGTAAATCAAGGGAAACCCTGTAAGCTGATGCGTTTAAATGGGGGATAGATGCTCCCGCCTAACTCCTACATTATAACTCTCAAACTATCAGCTGACGGTTTTTGCACCGAGATACAGCCAGCTGACATATATATATATATATATATATATATATATATATATATATATATATATATATATATATATATATATATATATATATATATATATATATATATATATATATATATATATATATATATATATATATATATATATATATATATATATATATATATATATATATATATATTATATATATATATATATATATATATAAAATATAATATATATATTATATATATATATATATATTTATCCATAGTTGCATATTATAAGCTATCATCAGGTAAATGTTTAGTTGAGAGGAAATCATTAAAAAATATTTTTTTTTACCTACAATTTAACCAGTTTTAGGTTGGGAAAAAATGACTAAATATATCGGGTGGTGCACCGTCGGGCGGGATATAGGAAATCCCATGTAATTTTTAATGGGGTCAGTTATTGGCTTCCCTAATTATTTTAAAGAAAAATTCTATTAAAGTATATTAAAGAGCATGCAAATCTACGCCCATGGTAAAAACTTCGGTTACACTGTTTGCGAGTTAGATGCTAATATATTTTAAAAAATTGTTACTTCATTATTGCCTCATATTTATGAACAACAATAAAAATACCACTTAGTTGTAAATTAACGTTGTCATTTTAAAATTTAGTGCTTTATCATTATCAAAAATATAAAAGGCTACCGCCGCTCATTGCTCCAACAGAACCGCAGTGACGTTCACGAAGCTTTATGATACAACCCTCTGATGCATTCCACAAATTATCGCTTAAGAGGAACTTCGTCATGTAAATCTTTCACTGGCTCCTGGACCATTACAATTTTTTAAGAATCAAAATCAGTATTGACGTAAATAGTCTAAGTATTGTTTTTTTTTCTCAATTTCCCCTCGTAAAAATATTCTAAAATAAATTAAATGAAAATAGCAAGATATCGCCACTTGTATTCTTCCAATCATAGAGCGTCTACATGATTTACAAATAGTTCAGTCATCCAAGGTTCAGAATTGGCGTTTCTAGGAAAAAAATATAAACGTTTTCTTCTCATCGGTTCTTTATGTTTTTTAGGCTGCTGAATCCGAATCTGAGGTTTGCCACCTCGCCAAGAATTCTGTTTTTTTACTATAACTTAAAAATAAGTGTTTTTTGGTGATAATTATGATACACCAGATTAAAGGAGACAAAATTTTTTATAAATACGTATAATAACTCTTAAGTCTGAAAAAATCCGTAACGTCGTTAGATCGTGTTGAAAAAATGGCATTTCTTGACTTTTCGCTAAAAAGGTAAACATATTATTCAAAGTGCGCGCTGATGCCCTACTATTAATTTCATACACCAAATCAATTATTTTATGATTCCAAGGTATGTCCTGCTACTTTTAATTTAAGGGAAACAAGGTTTTAATAAAAGGAAACATATTTGGAACAAATTTTTATATACACGATAAAAATCATAAACCAATTTTTTAAAATGTTCTTATTCATTCGTCGTCCTCATCTGCAGAATTATCACATAAAACAACGATAATGGAGACTTTAGATAACTATAATAAAAGCAATGCCGTTCATCTTTATTAAGGACCAAATTTAGTATTTTTTTGCACAATAGACTTTATTTTTATTTAAAAAAAATAATAATAAAAACGAATATTAGAGAAGAAGAAGAAGTCATTACCTACATAAGGCTCAGGATTTCGTTCGCAGATGATCCGTTTAGAAGGACCAGGCTGAATTTTCGCAACCACGTAATGTTTTCTTTTTAGTCCTTTTTGGTCAGTGGACTGTTTGAGTTCTTAAAGGATAGGCGTTGGTCTCTCTACTGGATAAAATATAATTATGACATTTTGATCTATGCAAGTATAGTTCCCAATTTACAATGATACATACTAGATTAGAATAATAATTACTTGTAATAGTATAATTACCTTTCCAGGTGAAATGTCTTTATAGTCATCACTTAGCAGTATTTCTATTTTGGAGAACCTTCCTTCAAAATTCAGAGACTGTCTGGGGCAATATAACACAACCCTTCTGCATTCGCAATGGCCGTTGCAACACTTCTGTCAGTTGCAGGCAATGAGTTTCAGAAGCTACTCTGTGGTTTTGGGCTCAAAGGACAGGAATCAAGTTGCCTTTAATAACTTTCCATCCCCACTGCTCAGGTGGTTAATTTTTTTTCAGCCACTGCAGTATAGTCTGTCTCAAAGTATATCGTTATGGCTTTTGACGGACCATACCCCAATAAAGCTTTAACGATTTTATTACCTATTGTTATTGGGTAAACCCATTTGTTCATAAGGACAGGGGTGGGCCAGGTATTTCTTGAGTATTAACCATTAGGCATATAAATATTTTGGCTAATATTTTAGTGGCAGTGTTTAATAACCGTTTTTACTGTGCATTTCGAAAAAGTTGTTTTACGAGAATATAACTATGTCGCGTCGAAATCATTTGTCATTAGATGCAAAACAGGTTGTGAAAAATGTGTATGAAACTTTAATCAGTAGAGGTCTAATTAAACAAGATGCTTTAAAAAAAACCTGTCTACTCCAATATCATCGATAAGGGATATTATTATTAGTGAAGAATTGAACAAAAAAAAACGTAGTGATTTTCAATCTCACCGTATAGACAATAGTGATCAGGACCTAATAAGAAGGAAAATATATTGTCTTTATGAAAGCGGAGTTATTCCTACCTTGGATAAACTGAAAAGAAGCTAGACGAAGACGAAACCAATATAAATATTAGCCGTGCCACCCTCCATAGAGTTGTTTGTAAAATGGGATTTAAATACCGCAAAATAGACAAAAGACAAGTAGTAATGGAATCGCACAGATTACGCACTTGGAGATTTAATTTCCTTCAAGAAATTAAAAGATATACGTTAGAAAACAGACCCATAATTTACCTTGATGAAACATGGTTCGATACACACGACACAGTATCCAAAGGATGGGTTGATTCCAGTCAAAATTGTCAGACGAAAGCACCTTCAAATAAAGGAAAACGCATTACCATAATACACGATGGTTCAGAAGACGGATTTGTCCCAAACTGCTTGCTGTTGTCTGCAAAGAATATTAAGGATTCTAGCTTGGATTATCATGAGGATACAAGTGCAGAACTTTTTGAAAACTGGTGTCAAAATTATCTTTTAAAAAATATTCCAAACAACAGTGTGATTGTCATGGATAACGCAAGCTACCACAGCCGTCTGCTACACAAAGCACCAGCTTCATCAAGTTCAAAAACCGAAATCCAGGAATATTTGTTAGAAAATGATATTTATTTTGAATTCAGCTACAAAAAAAACGCAACTTTTGGAAGTCCTAAATTCATATGCAATTAAGAAACAATATGTATGTGATAATTTGGCTGAACAGGCTGGGCATACTGTCTTACGGCTTCCTCAGTATCACTGTATGTTTAACCCCATAGAGCATTTATGGAACCAAGTAAAATCAAAGATCAGAGCAGAAAATGTTACACCTACTTTAAGTCCCAGTGTTATAAATTTGATAAAAAAATTTAATTATTAACATACCAGTTGAGAGCTGAAAAAATTCATTACAGCACATTATAAAAATTGGGGACTCTTACATTTCTATCCAAAATAACATAAATCCTATTGTAATTAATCTCAATGATGACTCTAATAGCAAAACCGAATTAGATTTAGATATTTAGATTAAAAATGTAATTATGTATAGATAATGCAGTTATAAATTTATTAAAACTTTGCATATATTTAATTTCTTAATGTAATTTTAAGATTATACTTACCTAAATAAAAAATAAAATACAAATCTTTATATTATTAAAGTTCGTCCCTAATGTTCTGTCCTTTAATACCTACCGATCCGCAGTTTTATTGCTGTCGGCAGGTATAATCCATAAATGAAGGCAAGAGCTAACACGGTATACTTTAAGACAGACTATACTTGGTGAAATACCCTGTAACTGTGTTGCTGGGCTGCAGCCCTAGTGAGGGGGATGTATGCTACATTTACACTAACCTTGAATGCTGATGACATATACTGGTTGTACCGCAGCCTATTAATTGAAGTGGTGCGATGGTCTCCGCCATACAAGGCCACTAGGAATTTTTCCCATGCCTCCGAAATTTCTTCTGCACTTGCACAGATCAAAATATCATAATTATAATTTTTCTAGTGAAGAGACTAGCGCCTATCCTTCAAGAGCTCGAGCAGTCCACTGACCAGAAAGGACTAAAAAGAAATATGCAATCCTAAGCTTTATGCAGGTAATGACTTTTTCTTCTTCTTATTTTATTTTTGCTTTTACGTTTTTTTTTTTAATAATATTAAAGTCTATTTTGCAAAGACATACTAAATCTTGTCCATAATGAACATGAACGACATTGCTTCTATTATAGTTATATAAAGTCTCCATTCTCCCTGTTTTAGGTAATAAATCTGCAGAGGAGGACGACGAATGAATATGAAAATTTAAAAAAATGGTGTTTTTGTTTTTTTTTTGTAAATAAAAATTTGTTTAAAACATGTTTTATTTATCAAACCTTATTCCCCTTAAATTAAAAGTAGTACGATTTTGTTTGACCTTGAGGGCTCATTATGGACCTCACTCACGTTTGCCAATTTCTTAAATGTAACCAGGACATACCTGGTAATCATAAAATAATTGATTTTGGAGGTGTATAAAGTGGATAGTAGGGCACCAGCGCGCAGAATAATAATTTTATCTTTTTAGCGAAAAGTCAAGAAATGTCATTTTTTCAACACGATCTAACGACGTTATGGATTGTTCCAGCCTGTAGAATTATTATACATATTTGTAGGAAATTTTATCTTCTTTAATTTAGTGTATTATAGTTATTAATTAAAAAACGCTTATTTTCAAGTTACGGTTACAAAACTAAAAAATGTGCCGAAAATATGAGGTTTTTTGCAATTTCGTTGTGAAGTTCATGTCTGGCGAGGTGGCAAACCTCAGATTCGGATTCAGCAGCCCAAAAGACGTATAGAACCAGTGAGAAAAAACTTCTAAATTTTTTTCTGCAAAAAACCTTTGCTTACTGTGCTAAAAACAATATAGAACATATTTATCTAGCCCTTTTATCACTATCACCTTTTGTTGTGTTATTTACCACTTACCCCCTCTAAGGTCCGTACGTCATTTATGTACATATTATCCTTTTTAAATGCAAATATGGTTAAAACCTTGATTTACGATATAATTTTCTCTGAAAATAAAAACAGTAGTAAATTTTTACATTACACTCCTCTTTATATGCTTATTAACCGGTCAGGCAGACTAATAATAAC
The DNA here is from genome assembly GCA_019359885.1 of Listronotus oregonensis. Classification (NCBI taxonomy): domain Eukaryota; kingdom Metazoa; phylum Arthropoda; class Insecta; order Coleoptera; family Curculionidae; genus Listronotus; species Listronotus oregonensis. The sequence continues at coordinate 715 of JAHBCN010010673.1, read as the reverse complement.
ATAAACAAAAGACAAATATGTACGTGAAACTTTTTCCTTAGGTTAATTGAAAAATAATTTGTAGTCGCAAGATACCGTTTTTACAAAAGGTTTTATTTAGGCAAATTATAACAAAACTGGTAAAAAGTAAGATGGGTGATATTCTTTCACTTTCTTTTATGGATTTTGTTTGTGAATTTAAACTTGGGTTTTGCTGAAGTTAAAGAAGGTATGTACATAACTGAATATTAATTTTAACTGCCACAAACTGTAATTTACCTTGAAAACGTGTACTGTAACAAAAATGCATAAGTAGTTATAGTCCCGTTGTCTTAAAGCAGTGGAAAATAGATTTTGTTGTTTGTTTATGTCTTTTTTGTCGTTTATGGACTGTTTGAATTTTTATATGATTATTATTTCGAAAAATTCCTTTTTCAGATTTTATAATTTTGGAATTTTTGTAATCAAATTGGTAATTTTTCGCTTTTTCGTGATTTGTTAAGGCTGTAACGTTTATTTGACATATTTGTGGCCTTTAAGTCTATTTTCTAGGTATTGACTTGTTTGTCCAATAAGTAGCTTTACAGTTTCCACATGGAATTTCATAAATAATGTTACTAGTTTTTTCTTTTAGTTTTTGAGTTTAATTTTGAGAAATTTGTTGATAAAGGGTTATGTGACTTGTGGCAGACTTGTTAATCATATTTACCGAGAAGATGCTGTAACTGTTAGTATC
>JAHBCN010010672.1:0-31063 GCA_019359885.1 Listronotus oregonensis | reverse complement strand
TTATAAGTTAACTTAATTGTAAAGCTTGGAGGTCAAACGGTCGTTCTTTTATTTGACTTGCTCCTGAAACCAAAACTATAGAGTCATAACACAATGTAAATGCAACTGCTGATTTGGATTTAATAACTTTTATTTAGTCCACTTGCTAGCGTGACAATTTGCTTCCTTCCTTTTATTTAAAACCAAATTAATTTGCCTTAACTATTCATTTGCCTTAAAGGCTAATAGGACAGTCCAGTAATTAAGCAATGATTATCTGGCAGCTCTAATCGCCGACGGGTCGAAAACGGTTACAGCAATTAATCACGATAGTTGACGAACTGCAGGTCACTTAGAGAATCATGTCTAGAGATGTAATGGTAATTTACGTTGTCCGGTAGGTGACTCGTAATAGCACAAGTTGGATATCAATTTGAGTGGATTTGTTTTTTTTTTTTGCCACTTTCTAGATTAATTATTAAATATTATATTGTTTTTTTCTGGAAATACTATGTTTTGCATTGAAAGTACGATAGGGCGGGGCTAGTTGAGCATATAAGTAAATTGGGTAATCAAAATATATCACAAATTATACACGGCAGACTAACACATCAAATGACGGAAAGACGCGATCAAAAAAGGGAAATTCATTGCGTGACTGTGACCTCTCGATCAAGTGGCCTTACGAGAATACTTTGTTTATTTCGCAAATAAAAGGTATAAAACCACTTGTTTTTCTGAATATTTCGTACAAGACAAATTTTACCTATATTATAACAGGAAAACATTAGATTTTCATAAATTTATTATATTTTTGATATAAAGAAAGCAGTTGTTTTTGATTCGAATAGTCTTCTAATAATTTTTTTTTTTTTTTTTTTGTTTTAACCATTGTGGTTGGGGTTAGCGATGCAACTCTATTAATTGCAACAGCGGCAAATTTGATGATGGTTAAATTTATAATATCCATTAATGTATTTTTTGTTATATTTTACCAATAATCGCAAAAACTCCGATTTTAAGTAGCAAACTAAGAATTTTTCAAGTAGTAAGTTTAAAATATGCTGATTTTTGGGAAATTCCATTTTTATGTGTTAATATATAAAAGAAAATTACTTTTTAATTTACTATTATATCACTAAAATATTACACAGCCCCACAAAAAAAAGTTGAAGGTCCGAAAGACTTGACCATGGTATCTTTATGTTTTTGAGTTTGCTGAATCCGAAACCGGGGTCAGTTTAACCCTGTTAGGTAAAAGTCAAGGGCACTTTAAGGTCAAATCGCAACCAAATTTGATGGAGTATGACCACGGAATCGCATTCAGGGACTTCAAATTTGGTTGCGATTAATATTGCAAATTTGACCTTGAAATGACCTAAAGTTTTGAAAGATACAATGATATCTTTATGTTTTTAAAGTCCCTGAACTTGAATCGGAATCAGTTTGACCCCATCAGGTCAGGGTCAAGGGCATTTCAAGGTCGTATCTGCAAAAATAATCGCATCTAAATTGGAAGAGTGTATACTTGTTTTTGACAATTTGGATGCAGTTTTAGACAAGCACGGCGAAAGATTTTACCAGCAAAAATTAAATGGGGAAGCGCTACAGTGAAAAATAGAACCCCATAGTGTACTACTGTTGAACTTTTAAACGTGAAACTGCTTGCGACGAATACAAGCAAAAAAAGGCAATTAAATAAATTGTTTGATTTTTTTTATAAAATAAGAAGCATATTTTGTAAAAAAAGTGTTTTTTTTAATATTAAAAATTTACCACTGGATCGCCTATAAATTGCGATTTTCATATTTTATATTCTTCCTTTTCTAAAAACTTGTGGGTTATGGGAAGAAAACGAGTGCATATTAGAATTCAGTACAACACAGTTAACGCCGGCTCCACACATTGGGGCCAATGTTGGGGCCAACAGCGTTCGTCGAATGTGTGGATGAACGAAATAGCATTGGCGCCAACGTTGAACGACGTTGGCACTCGTGTTGGACATACCCGACGGATGTGGGTATTTTTGAAAAAGATCAAAAGATTTGCCTGTCGTTCGTCTTCCGACCACACATTGGTTTATTCAGTCAAATTTATTTGTTCAAGGTGAAACATGTCAAGTGAATCGAAAATGGCTAAAATGGCTTCGTGTTGTTGGACCAATGAATTAGTTTTGAAATTTATAGAACTGTATCAAGCGGAACCGCTTCTATGGAACCCCGCCATCCCCAACACAAAAATAGGAATGCCGTGATAGACGCATGGCAACGTATACAGTTTTGCAGAATTAAATTTATAATATAGTTGTTAGCAGTCATCACTGCAAACGCACACAACGCAATTTCTTTTCACGCCCAGCCCCAGAATATTAACGTTGGCCCGGTGCACAAAGGAATGAGCTTGGTGCCAATGTGTCCACTCTATTAAAAACGCACCACGAACATAGTCTAGTTGGTGCAAACGGTGGCCCCAACCTTGGTCCCAATGTGTGGAGCCGGCGTAACGCAAAAAAACCTGAAAACATTTCGGAGAGTGACAAAAAGTTTCGATATTCTAAACAGTGTTATAGATAATGCAATGTAATAAAAATAAGGGCAGTTTATTTGTTACTTTAAATTAGGTTTTTATTTGCTTACATCACTGTCAATGAAAGTGCGTCAGTTTCTCGGTAATTGCAAAAACGGGCCGGCTGCTTTAAGGAAAGTAGAAAATAGGCCGTAAAGTGCGCGTAAATAAAATTATAAAAGTAAAAAGTAATGAAAACAAGATTATTTATTGGGCAGGAAAGTTGAAAGTGGAATGACATATATTTCTAATTTAAGCAGGACACTGTTGCACACACACGTTTTCCAGATTTTTCCCTTTTAAAGGCATCAAAAAAAAAAAAAACCTTTATTTGTTTTATGAATAATTACAATTTCGTTTTACGTAAAAATTGTTTTAATTTTTCAAATTTAGGTGCTTTAAAATCTACTTTTTATGACTTTAGGAGCTTTGTATTTTGTACAAATCTTGCTTATTATTTAAAATCCTAGCACAGCTTTCCGGCAATTCGTGGGTTCCATTTGTCAGAATACAAAATCCAGCAATGAAGCACATACAGGGTGTTAATTAATTGAGTGCCGATAATACAGGGTAGGAATCCTTGGGTGATTTTGGGGAGAAAAGTTGATATCAACATATGTCCTAAACTTCTTTGAGCTACATGGTGTTAATATTATAAGAAAAAAAGGTAAGTTTTTTATCATAATTTATTATCACTCTTAGATATTTATATAAAATTTTGTATACATCTTTTCATTATTAAGTAGCATTTTTTGACATAAAAGATTTTTTTAAATTTTCATCAGTGACGTCCGTACAGGGTTTAAACTGACAATTTTTGAAGAAAAAATGGTACGTCACTAATTTTTTTAAATACCAAAACTGTTTTTAAAATCTATAAAACTATATAACATTAAACTGTATGAAATAGAACCCTTTAAAATTAAAAATTGTGTAACATTATAAATAAGGGAAAAAGTAACACTTTCAAAAAACAAACCATCTATGGTACTTATTTCTTAAAAAATCGTCAGGCGTGACTAACGCATGTTTATTCAATTAACATTTAGGTTATAAGGTTAAAGTAATAAGAGTTGTAAGTAGCATATTACGCACGAATAAAAAAGTTACGCACAAAGCCGCGTAACAGCTAGTGCGTAATTCCACGAGTGCGCAATTGCTTTACAACATGCATTACGTACTATACCTACGACCACTTACAGGTACTAACCGGCTCAATGTGATTCATACTCAAGAAATTTATTAAACGTTCCGATGGATAATTAAAAAATATATTTTTTTAAAGTTTGATATGCATGTTTTTGGCCATAAATAATACTTTTTAACCAGATTAATAGTCTTAATACATAAACAAATTAAATAAATAAAATAAACAAAGTTAACATAAATGTCTATAAAATTTATTCGAAAATGTTTGTATGTTTGCAGTTTCTATGACTACAGCTGTCGACGCGCGATTATGGCCTACTCATGGCGTTATTAGGGACCCCATTTGTGATATTGATTTGGTATGTAAATACTTTACAGTGCGTAATGAGCTATTTACTATGCCTGTGGGTAGTGTGTTTTGACAGTTTTACATAGTGATCGTGGGTAATAGTATATTACATACCGAGAGTGGTAAGAAGCCCATTACACACGATTTAGAAAATTACAGTACGAGCGTAAGCGAGTACCGTAATTCGAAAGTGTGTAATGGGCTTACCACTCGAGTTGTGTACTATACTTTTTCTACGACTATATGTTTAGTTTTTTTATAAATAAAAGCAGAAGATTATGTAAACTTTAAGTAACAATACAAATAATAATACAAACATTTGCGTTGTCAAGGCGATGCTATTTGTTTCATAGCCAGCTTTACGTAAAATCTATTGAAAGTTTTTAAGATTTTGGGGGCTCGCGGCTAATGCGATTGTGGAACTGTTACGTAATATATATATATTACGTAACTGCCCGTACGCACAGTTTGGCTTCTTACAGTATAGTGTTTGTAATTAGAGATTTACTGATAAAGTAGACGGTGTGTAATTAGGTTCTTACTAATATAGGAGTAGAAAATAGTATATTACATACCGAGAGTGGTAAGAAGCCCATTACACACGATTTCGAAAATTACGGTACGAGCGTGAGCGAGTACCGTAATTCGAAAGAGTGTGTAATGGGCTTACCACTCGAGTTGTGTACTATACTTTTTCTACGACTTTATGTTTAGTTTTTTTATAAATAAAAGCAGAAGATTATGTAAACTTTAAGTAACAATACAAATAATAATACAAACATTTGCGTTGTCAAGGCGATGCTATTTGTTTCATAGCCAGCTTTACGTAAAATCTATTGAAAGTTTTCAAGATTTTGGGGGCTCGCGGCTAATGCGATTGTGGAACTGTTACGTAATATATATATATATATATATATATATATATATATATATATATATATATATATATATATATTACGTAACTGCCCTTACGCACAGTTTGGCTTCTTACAGTATAGTGTTTGTAATTAGAGATTTACTGATAAAGTAGACGGTGTGTAATTAGGTTCTTACTAATATAGGAGTAGAAAAAATGTTTTAATTCCTGTAATCTCTTTAGGCAATGAAATTGAGTCATTTTGTCATTGTCATGTCATTTATTAATTAAAAGCAACCATTCTATAACTATTATAAGGTCTAAAAATTTAACGGAGTCTTGACACTTCAATAAAATTAATTGAAACTTTTTAAGTTACTTTCTAATAAAATCTTTTAATTAAAAACTCGGCAATAGTCCCAATTGATCTGGAGTAATTTCTAATTACTCTGCGAAAATCCAAGTCAGCCAACAGTACAACCGCACTTCCTAATTATATTATACTTTTAATTGACTTTTGACGTAGTTTTAATTAGTTTATTCTTTTTAAATTAAGGCATATCATATTTTTATTTAGGTTTTTTGCTTTAATATGGTTTGATGATTAAAAGAAATTGTAGCAGCTTTAAAAAAAACCATAAGTGCATTTAAAGTAAGCAAAATTATATTCACCAATACGAAAAATAAACTGTCGTACTGGCGTCACTCACATTTACAAAAAATAAAAATTAGAAAATCCAGCCATGCCTGTATTTTGTTGCTTGAACAACTAAAGTGTCTACAAGGTCCCAGTTCTGTTTTAATCTCCCTGTGTTTTGTATTTTTTTTTTACGGCTACGTTACGTTTATTGTAAATAAGCCTTAATAACATGCACTATCCATTTTTTAAACTAGTTTGCTTTTAAAACAGAAAAAGTCCAAACTATTGTCTTTTATCTGTCCTACTAGGTACCCGATATTTAAATTATTATTTACGGTTAAAAAAGGTTAACGCAAAAAACACCTCTTTGTGCAGTTTCTGTACATTTACATGTTATTTAAACTGAAATTAAAAAAAAAATTATCCAGATTGGTTGTCAAGCTACATAGCGTTTTAAGCAATAAAATAGTCAATAATAATTTTTCGAACACTTCTCGTAAAAGCAAGTAAAATAATCGGATTCAGAACTAAAAACGCGTAAAAAAATATCTACCTGCTTAAAATGGCGTCAATCGGCCACAAGACCCCCTTTGACATGCCTACTAAGTGATATAAAATAAAACTGTCAGGCAAATAGTGACCGCAAAGTTAGCCTATTTCCTCACCCTTGCCACAGTCCTTAAAACAATGCTAAAAATATTCCGCATATGTCAAATTATTGGTAATGAAAAATCAAGATGAGCATATGTTTTGGTTTTTCGAAAAATATCGAAAATCATCCCTAATTAGGCGTTATGATGACGCAAAACTAAAATATATAAGTAATATTCATAGGAATAAAAGCGATTCCTATTGTTTTTTTTTTAATTAAAACATAGTCTTAGAAATAAAAAATAATTTATTGTTATAAAATAAGAGCGTAATGTAGTTGAAAGTCCACCCTTAAACTCGCTAAGGAGGTTAAACTATGCCCTAAATATGAAAAAAAATCAAAGGCAAATTACAAAATCTAGGAAAAACTACGAAAATATTCTAAATTATTAAAAATTCAAATCGTGTACTTCTCACCAGTATCTATAGGATAACCACCCTTGTAACGAAGGGATGAACTACCCCCGAAGGTGATAACATATAAAAATATCATAGCGATATAAAAAAAAAAACTGTCGAATATTTTATAATAGTTCTTACTTTTTTGATCAGAACGATTAAACTGACTTGACCTAATTATTCCAAACTTTTTTTTCATAAAAATCAACCTTCTTAGGAGGTGAAATCAAAAAATTAACAACTATTTGAAAATCCAGAACAAAGTATTTAGGCAAGAAAATCGAGATAAATATAAATGTAGAACTTCTCCCCAATACCTATAGGAAAATGAATGAATGAACGTTCGGGGGTAGTTCACCTCTTTGTTATGGGGGTGGTTTTTTTATAGATACTGGTGAGAAGTACTCGATTTAAATTTCAAATAATTTAGAATATCTTAGTAGTTTTTCCTAGATTTTTTAAGTGGTTTTTAATTCTTTTTCATATTTAGCGGATGATTTCACGACCTAAACCTAAATATTTATTTAAAAATATTTTAAAAATAATTAAATAAAGTCAGCTTAATCTTTTTAATGAGAAAAATAAGATCTGAAATTTTCATATGTTCTTACGTTCGGGGGTAGTTCCACCTTCGTTACAAAGGTGGTTTCCTTAAGGCTCCATTTCCACTGGCGGCCATTTTTAAAAACGTAACATTTTACACATGAAAACAAGCTCTTAGTTGGGTACCAAACACTTGAGTAAAAACAAGAGGACTTACCCGAGATTTGAAAGAGTATTCAAGGAAGATCTAACGACCAAGTACGGGTATTTTTTTTCGTCCGTTTTATTCATAAATTGTTGGTTTTTATAATTCTAAAACACCGAATTTTGTACAATTCAATCGTCAATACAAAACAGCGCGATTCTTGCGACTGACGCACAAAATAAGAAATTTCAGTAGCGGAACCTAACTTCCAATCTCTTTAAATGTGATTTCTTCCAAAAATACCACTTAAACTTTTGTTTTTGTTGATATATTTGGTACCTAAAGTACCGAAAACACGAAAAACCAACATTTTGTGCTTATGTCAAATTTCTCCTCCGCTCGTAACGGATCATACCGAATCGGGAAGTATATCCGTCTCTTTTGCTTATCTAGTAGGGGAAGCATATGTACGTACTACTCTGAGCGGTTGAGCAGACGATTTCAGTTATTTGAATATTCACGCCCTTAGGTTCCAGCCTTCTCTCGCCAGAGGGCGGTGTCATTCATAATTTTCATTCATGATTACGCGTGCTCAGGGTCGGACTTAGCGCTTATAAAATAGCAAAAATATTTTGTAAGGTAAAATAGTTTTAAAATTGCGTTCAAAAAAACAAAAAATATTTTAAATAAAGGTTAAAACTATTTACGTTCTAACTTTGCAGCTATTTTATTCATCGCTTCGTCTTTTGCTGCTAGATGAGGCCCATTAAATACGTTCCTATTAAATAGTGTGTCTAATACGATTTTAAATATTCAAAATTTAGATACAGCTTTACAGTAATTAAAATTCAGCTTCAAGAGAAAAAATGTTCTGAAAGTTTTTAAGCTCCAAATTTAAAACACTTTTTTGATAAAGTAATTTAATTTAGTCTATTATATATTTGGCAATTTTTTACTTACCGGGCCAAGGCCGATTTTATTGAAATTTTGTATACTAGGTTTTTTGGGGCGAAGTCAAATTTTGTCGGACAATTTTTTTTTTAAGTTATAACGCCCCACTCGGACCTAACCTTAAAACTGCACAAACTTTCCTAAAATTCCTCTTTCAAAACTGATTATAGTAAAATGGAAGATTCTATGGAAATACACTTATTATTTTATAAGGTAAATTTAAATTCATCTTTCATTTAACAAATATTTTTAACAAAAAAAACACAACAAAATATTTTTTACTTTTATAAATGTAAACAAAATTATCTAATATTTTAGACAGTTTTATGTTGGTACGCCAGCGACACGCGAAACAATTGAATGGCCTAGTTTTTAAATTTAAGTTATTTTTATTTTTCGCGATTTAAATTTAAAAAATAAGCCATTCAATTGTTTCGCAGGTCCCTGGCGTACCAACATAAAACTGTCTAAAATCCCTAGACAATTTTGTTGACATTTATAAAAGTAAAAATAATATTTTTGGAAAGTATTTGTTGTGCTTTTATTTTATTTAAAAATATTTGTTAAATGAAAGTGAAATTAAATTTATCTTACAAAATATTAAGTGTATTTCCATCAAATCTTCCATTTTGGCTGTAATCAGTTTTAAGCAGGAGCAATTTTAGAAAAGTTTGTGCAGTTTTGAGGTTCCGTCCAAGTGGGGCGTTATAACTTAAAACTAAAAGTATTCGACACTCTAACTTGACTTCAGATTCGTGATCAGCGCCCCAAAAACCCCAGTATACAAAATTTCAATACAATCAGCCGTGGGCCCGGTAATTAAAAATAACCATATATTTTCAACCGTAACCTATTATTTAACTCGTCACCGGTCGCCGTTTAGTTTATTTTATATATTATTTTTACGAAACAAACATTTTAATAAGCGTAGCGGAAAATAGCGAAATTTTGTATGACAAAAAGCGGAATTTGTAAAGCAAGCCGCGGCAACACTGCTTACTTTCGGTTCTGTCCTAACCTAACCTTTAAAAAGTCAATAGTTTTGCCGAACTTTCGGATAAGGAAAAGTGCTTTTTTGGCAATTTTTTGTAAAAAATAGTTTAAATGTGTCTCGTAGTGTGTACTACCTTAAATGGTGATGGGAAGTGCCGATACGACGAAAAACTAAAAATAATAGACTATGTTGATCCTTATTCCCTGTTAGTAGCCCTATAACTCTAAATATTAGTGATTTTCCCAATTAAATTACTTAATTTGAAGTAATAGCTTTTACACTGGACAACAAATGAAAGCATACAAAAGCTTACAGGCTTATAAAAATTATGAATCTGGTGCAGCACTTGCAATCTTTGTAAAGTAAATCAATGTGGAAGCTTTCCTGGTTCTTGGCAAGGTAAGTTATTTGATAATATTGGAAATATAACTCCTTAAAACTCTTGTGGTTAAACTTTCCTGAAATTTTACACATGTTTTACACAAACTTTTATATATTTACTAGTTATTAATTCGGAATAGTGGAAACACCTAGAAAAACCCCGATTTTTTAAATAAAACTTTCCTTATTCTTCATTTTTGAGGTGTAGAACAGGAGTTTTAAGTAATTTTTTAAGAATATTTAGTAGATTTTCAAAAAAACAATAGTTTGCTTATAAATTGGATTTTTTCAAGTACTAATTTCAATTTTGTGTTGTCCACTTAAATTCTTTCCTCATGACATAAGTACTGGAACACATTTAGGGCGAATTTACAAAAACCTAACTTCACTAATCTGTGTTGTGTATTTCCCCCTAAGAGCTGTCTTTTAAATCATTCCGAATAATTATAAAATATTTGGGAAAAAATTATCATTTTATATTAGACCGCTGCCTTATGTTTATAAGTAATTATTGTATAATTTTTGAAACATTCATGTAATTTGCTTTTTTTAAATATAGTAATATTAAAATTAGGTAATATTATGTCTTTGTTTCAGGCTGGGCACTCCGAAAACTACGGAAAAGCCATTTAAAGTATGGATCAAAATTTTAAATGATGGAAGTGTATCAAGTGCACACTGCACTTATATAACCGATTTGGGAGAAGTTTGTTCTCATGTTGCCTCCATATTATTCTATTCTCTGACTCGTCCCAATACCGTAAATAAAAACCAGATGATGGACGTCCGATGCTGAAATGTGATAATTTTGATTGTGGAATTCAGTGGTATCACTGTAAATGTTTTGCCAATTTAATTTTAATTTAGTTTAATTGATATTTGTAAATCATTTTAAATAAAAAAAATATGACAAATATATGTACATATTTTGTACTGTAAAATATGGTACCGTAAGATGGGGTGAATTCGGACGACCGGGGCGAATTCGGACACTCCATTCTACGCTGAATGTGGTGGGGATATTCATGTAGAGAAACGTTTTAACTTGCTAGTGACGACTGAGGAGCGTTCGGGAGAGTATTGTCAGTACTGCCAGATATCAGGTCGGATGAATTGAAAGTTTATTTATCGGACTGTGGAGGATAAAATATTTAATAAAATTTGTGTTTACAGATATTCTGAAAAACTAACTTTTGTAGCTCGGGTACCTATAAGGTAAGGCTATAATATTTTTTGTTTGGTGGTGTGTTATTTATTTATGAGTTGTTTTTGCATGAGCAAAAAAAAATTATGTACCTGGTTTTTTTTATATAAATTTTTGATTGCGAATTTTACTTACAGGCGGGGCGAATTCGGACACGAAATGGTACGAAAATATAACCGCAAATTGGGAATTTCTTTTATGAATTACTCATCGGAAAGCCTTGAAAAGGCTCTAAATGATATCCGGACCAAAAAGAAGACACTATGTCAAGCTTCTGAGTATTATAAAATACCCAAGTCAACCCTCTCGGATAAATCTAGAAAGAAACACATGAATAAACAAGGTGGCCAGACTGCTCTCTCGGAAACTGAAGAACAATTATTAGTTGTTGGTATACAGAAATTTGCTGAGTGGGGATTTCCTTTGACAAGAAGAGATATCAGATTACTTGTCCAACGTTATCTTGAAAGAAAAGGACTAAAGGTGGCATCATTTAAGCAAAACCTTCCTGGATATGAGCGGTTCAGCAACTTTATGAAACGGCACAAATCTTTAACAGAACGACTTGCTCAAAACATAAAACGTGTCAGGTCTCGTGTTGACCGCACCATAGTGTCCCAATACTTTGACAATTTAAAAAATAGTCTTGCGGATGTACCACCTCTTAACATCGTAAATTACGATGAAACAAACATGTCAGATGACCCGGGACGCATAAAAGTTCTTTGCAAAAGGGGATCGAAGTATGTGGATCGAATAATAGACTCCAGCAAAAGTAGCACTTCAGTAATGTTCGCAATATCGGCAGCTGGAACTCTCCTACCCCCATATATTGTGTACAAATCTACCCACATCTACGACACGTGGATGGAAGGTGGCGTACATGGCGCTCATTACAATAGAACCAAAAGTGGTTGGTTCGATGGACCAACTTTTGAGGATTGGTTTGATAAAATAGCCATTCCATATTTCAAGAACCTAGAAGGAAAGAAATTTTAATCGGCGACAACCTTGCTAGCCATGTATCACTACACGTTTTAACAACTTGAAAAATATAACATTGAATTTGTATTGTTGCCACCAAACTCGACGCATCTTTACAACCATTAGATGTGGCATTTTTGCGCCACTCAAAAAAGCGTGGCGAAAAGTGCTCACCGAATGGAAATAAAAGCACAAAGGTTGCCTTCCCAAGTCAGAATTCCCAAAAGTCTTTAAAAGTATGATGAATGAGATAGGGATGGCTGAAGAAACTAATATAAAGTCAGGTTTTAAAGCGACGGGAATCTACCCATTAAATCCCCAAGTAATTTTGAAGAAAATTCCAGAATCCTCAGACCATAACTCGGATGATTCTTTAGTGTGGACGAAGTCCTTTGAGGAATTATTAAAAGAAAGGAGATTTGTAGAGACGCCGAATAAATCTAGAGGAAAAAAACATACAGTTGCTCCTGGAAAGTCTATCAAAGCCAGTCACATTGAGAGATCACCCTCATCCTCTCCACTTCCATCTAGCCAAAATGCCGGCCCTTCCCACGAAATTTTCATCAGTGAAAGTGATCCTCCAAAACCCCGAAATTGATGCTGAGAAGAGTGAGAAATGCATACAGTAGACAAGAACTCGTTTATTATTGTAAAATTAACAAATCCCTGACAGACCGTATCTAAATTTTATGTGGGGCATGTGAAGAAGTCCTCGATAAAGAAATATTTGTTGTAAGTTTCTTGGAGAAAACAAAGTTCTCAAAAAATCGGCGATTTTTTTATATATCCACATATAAAAGATGAAAGTGTTGTAGAGCGTAAACAAATCGTAGAGGTTCTCAGTAAAATAAAAAAATTGAGAAGAGAGAGATTTCAATTTAGACCCTTAAGTAAGGTTGTTTTACAATGACTTTCATCTGAAAACCAATCTAAATGGACTTTGTTTTTTATAGTGTAAGCATTGTTATCATAATTATGTGATATGAAACTGCCTGTAAAAATAAAAATGCTTTTTACCAAAGAAAAATATTTTAAGTTTATTTTTAGAGTGAAATTTTTATTTTTAAATTAAACGTTTCTAAACACTCGTAGTTTTCTAATAAAAAAGGTACCAATCCTTGAAAATGCATCCCAGTTTTTACATATTATTTTTTTTAAATAATTCTGTCCGAATTCACTCTCACTACGGTCTCAACTCGGATTATAAAAAAAATATATGGATATTCGAATTCACCCCACCTAGCGGGGCGAATTCGGACAGTATATATAGAAAAATAAAATGGTAGGCCCACATTCTGAAACATTTTTTACCAGTTATCAATAGTCAACATATCAATGATTATATATTTATTTTTTTGTTTTAAAGTAATACAAGATACAACCTTATTTACAAAAAACCTCAAAAATCGTCCGAATTCGCCCCATCTTACGGTATTTAGTTTTATTTACTCCTTTTTAGTACCTTATATTTTAATAAAATTTAAAAAGCATAATTATAATATTAATCCACCATTTTTTTTTAAATCATTACATTCAAACCCTATCAAGGTCCTTTTATAAACGCATATTTACCAACAGCTATGACTAGAATTGTCAGCTTGAGCACGAGAAACTACGTGAGGGTAGTGACAGAACTAAAACTATTACTTTACAATGTATAAAACGTAGCATAATTAAGAAATACATTGGTAAATTTTAACGAATTTTCTAACAATAAGGATTCGATCTGTTAGGCATTTCTTTTGAGCAGGATCTTAGCGGGCATATGCAAATTTCTTCTGTAGTCACTTCGGCTTAAAAAAATGGGTTTTCTCTTTAGAGCTCAAAAATACTTTTCCGACGATCGACTTATCGGCAACCCGATTCTCGCATCAAGCCTTTGATCGCTTACTCATCAACGAGCGGTTGGTGATTTATCCCTGTTCTACAGCTGCTATTGTCCTAAATTGAATGTACCCACGAGAACGACTAGAGGTTTGTCACATATGCATCATTTTACTGTCCTACTCCAAAAGCCCAGAACCTGTGTCCGCTCGTTTATACCCGAGTGTCGAGATTGTGGAATTACTTCCAGCCAATTTCGTTTATCATAACCACAATTTCTTAAGGCTTGTATTAAAAAACAACCTTATTTCCCTGAAGGCGCCCACGTTACGATATAGTATTTGGACTCGAGTCCTCGTGGCGTGCAAGAGTATAAAAAGCATTTTAATGATGTCGAGAAATAAAATTAAAACCATATTTATGATAACTACCGCGACGCTATCTACAAAATACAATTTAAATTAAAAACAAAATTTTTGTGGTATTATCAATAGTTTTGTTGTTAACGGCAACACCGCCTGATATCCAGGCAGCCACATTCCACCCTTTTTTGTTGAGATTACCTTGAAAATTTACAACCGATTTACGCAAAGAAATAAATAATTGAAATTCGATACGTGTACGCCATCTAGTTGAAATATTTAAACTAATTGCATTTGACATAAAAATAACCAAAAATGGCGGTGGTAATAGAGCCTTAAACAGGTAAAAAGTACACGAATGTAATTTCTAATCATTTAGAAAATTGTAATAGTTCTTCCTAGATTTTTAAAGTAATTTTTTATTTTTTTTTATTAAGGGGATGATCTAACCCACTTAGCGAGTTTAAGGGTGGACTTTCAACCATAATATGCCCTCATTAATATAAAATTAAATTATTTTTTACTTTTAAGATTTAATTTTATGAAAAATAATATTTATATCCTAATTACATTTTTCCAAAAAATGCTCATCTTGATTTTTTATTACCAATTATTTGACATATGGAGAATATTTTTAGGATTTTTTTAAGGAATCTGGCAAGGGGGGAAAATAGGCTAAAAACATGCTGTTTTTGCGGTCACTATCGTCTGATATCGGCGCTGTTCTATATTAATAGCGTACATTTCCGCACGCGTATTAGCTCGAAGAATGAATGTTTCCCGCACAGCATGCGAATTTTTTTTTGCATGACGTGCGAAAAAGGCGTATTTTCCGCATGTTTGTGGAGAAAATCTTGGTCATAACTTTTGCGAAAGTATTTTTAATGCTCATAACTGCTTACCCGAACTTCGCTTCGTGTCGTGTGGGAAAGTATAACTGTTAGGATAATGACTATTACGTTTTCATGTTTTACATAGCTTTTATTTGTATTATTATATCCACTAGTATGTAAATCGCTTTTTTAAAATTGCTTTAAAGACGTACTACGTTTTTACCTTACCATTTATTTTAACAAACTTTAACATTGCCTTAGTAAAAAAGTCAAAAACCTTAATTGTTTTCTAAAATACCCACTAATGAAAAAAAAAAAAAAATATATCTTCAATAGAACACCAGCATAAATTATTTGTTTACTATCAATATCTTACATTTTAAAATGCGAACACTTCTTGAAAAAAAAAATGAATATGAAAATTTAATCAGATGAAAATAAAAGATGTTGCCAAGTTACGGCCTACCGCATAAAGGTGTGTATTTACACGAAATGTTACGGCCTACCGCATAAAGGTGTGTATTTACACGAAATGTTTCAACCAATTTTCCCCCTATCATAACATCGGTCTTCCTTTGCGTAAAGGTATGCAAATTCACATGTTTTCTAAATACCTGTGGAAAAAATAAGAAAGTTATGTCAAGTAATCTCTGAAATATTTGATTTAGAAATATCGGCCTCTTAAAATACTAATATCTAAAATAGAACTAAAATCTGTCCACAATTTTGTTTCACTATTTTTAAAATAAGCAAGGTTTTCACTGATGTATCTGTATTAATAAAAAATAAATATCTACTAAATTAGACAGATCAGTAAAAAACTTGTCAAGTTAAAGAAAATTGGAACAAAATACTGAACAGAAGTTGGTCTAATTTTAGATCTTAATACTAAGGAGCCGAGGTTTTTAGATGAAACTTGGCTTTTATTTTATATGTGGTTAAATTAAGATCTAAATTAATACTTACAAAGATAGGTAACAATTTAACAGTATATTTTTGTATCTTTTGAACATAATTTTAGATTTTGCACATAGATTGTTCATTATTCAATATAGTTTTGCACTATATTGAATAATAAAAAATGTATTTTTATTATTAATACTATTAAGTGTTAGTCTCTCCTTTTACAGTTCTATTTCAAAAGTACTTAGTGTTATAAAATCATAGCTGCTCGATACTAATTGATAGTATCTAGATAATATTAAACATATTTATTTTTTTAATGGGTCGAACATTTCTTTAATTTAATTGCCGAATTTTTAAAATTTTTGATACAAAATGCGATGTTATTTCTTAATAAGCTTAGGTACTAAGTCGGTTTAAACATTGCTGTCTCATATGTTGCATCGGTCGTTAGGAATTTCTAATTAACTGTCTATTGTAAATAACTGCTTTTAAGGTATGCGACTCTGAGGTTTTCGCTGTTAGGGGTAGTTACAATACTGCGTAGTAATGCTTAATAAAGACTATTTTGTTCTAAAAGCAACTTGTTTTATTTAACAGCGAGTTTAAGTGTTTAATTTTAAAATTGTGTCTTATGTTTTCTACTAAATATTAGGTAATGCGCATATTTATGCTAGATTTTTCCTTTGCCTTATGTTACAATTTTAAAAAATAATATTAAGTTCTCCAAATTTACAGAGTTAACATATGTTAATTAGATAAATTATAACATATTAGGTAAAATGTGTAAATATTTTATGTTACTATTCACATTAGTCGGCAATGACTAACTTTTAATTTAAAACAAAAGTTTGGAATAACGATACCCTAATGCCAATAAGTCGTAACCCACAAAAAAAATGAAAATTCATATTTGGCATCAGTAGTGTATCCTGAATCACTGATAGACTGCCAGAACCTTGTAACTTCAATAAATCCATAAAACCTTCATTTTCGCGATTTCTAACAAATACCGCTCGCGTTTTTTAGTAGCGCGCATTGTAGTTATTTGTGTCCCCTATACATTTTTTTAAGGTGGGTAACGACCTATCAGTATTAAGGTCTAGATAAAGAAAAATTGGTTTGGTTTTGGGAAAAGTTTAAGAATATGCAAAAATTATTTTAGAAAAATATTTAAAAATAGTCAATTTTGTCAATATATTTATATAATGATATTTTACAAAAAAAAAATAAGAAAATACCAATTTTAGTGAGTTGCAAGAAACATATTCAAAATCCACCCTATTGTACAAGTTTCTAAAACACGGCAGTTTTAGTGAAAGATTTTGCCTAAAAAATAAATAAGATTCGTGATATCAAAATTTTTCTTGCTTTATTAAGCGTATACAAATATTTTCTGTTTCAATAAATGCAATATAAGATGTGTTTCAATTAAATTTCTGGGCCAAACTATATTCAAAATAGCGGGTTTTATCACGTTACTTTATTTAAGACTCAACTATTTTTTATTACACCTTACCATATAACATAATAGCTTGTAAAATAATATTGACATCGGAGGTGTACTTGTCGACGTTCTTGATGTTTTTTTTAATGCTTTTTAGTTAGCAAAATATTTTTATAATAGTATTATAAAGCTGGCCAGGTATTATATCACTATGTCCTGGAACAACTTATCGAGAAATCTGTAGAACCCAAATAATGCGGTGGCAATCTGCAAGATAATATTAATAAAAATTCCAAACAATTATTTCGGGTTTTAACCTTGTCTCGTGTTAAACGGTAGGAAGTGGTAAAAAAGTAGTACCTATTTGAAAATTTAAAAAAATTAGAAAGATCTTTTTAAAGCCCACTTTAATCAAACATTAAAAGGGGGATTGAGAAAAAATACTAGATTTATTGTTTGTCGGTAAGAACAAAAGGAAAAATATTGATTATCAAGTTTTCGCATTTTTTTAAAAAAAGTACGTTTTCTAATATAGCTGTTTATGCTACTTCAATACCAAATTAATTTAAGTGTTATTGGCGAAATTATTTAAATAGTTTTTTAATCCTTAGAATAAATATTTTTTAATACAAAGCAAAAAGCATTTTAAAAAATGGGTTAAATGTGTAGATTCATTTAAATCTAAATTTTTATTTTCTTGCATTAAGAACTTTTTAATAAAATAAGGACAATGACAAGTACGTATAATTGTTTGGTTTAATGCTCTCTGTATAAAAGTCAAATTTTTGATAACTAAATCTTTGTCAGAACGGCTTTTGTTCGTATCTTGTAAAATAAATATGTTACTTTTACGTAGTATAACAAATTAGTTAATATTGTCAAACATAAACAATAAAATTTATTTTCCTCTTTTTTTTTATCTTGGAACAGTCTACGAAGGCTAAGGCCTAAGTACTAACCACCGTGTAAACTATATCTTCCAGACAAGTAAGAACTATTATTAAGAGTTACATTTTTTTCGTATTTTTTGCTTTCTGAGTCATTTGTGCTGTTGTTAATCCTAATAACCTTAAAATATTATTCATTTAATTGTAAAAAGAAAAATGCGAAAAAAATGTTTGTTATGTTCTAGTGATATATTTAAAAGATTATCAAAAATATATCTAAGGTGTTTTTTGGCACAACCAAATTAATCCACTTTAACAAAATTTGGGAAAAAATCTTTTTTTTCTATGGTTCGACAAGTTTTCGATGTAACTTTTATATTTATAGTTTAAGTATTTTAATAAATAGCATTTTTCTTTATTTAGAATACCGTCTCAAAACGATGATCCGTTTTACACTTGGTAAAACATCCCCTAAGCAATAGAAAATAACATGAACGAAAAGCGACTTAGGACTTTAAATTTAAAAAAGAAAAGATTGTTGTAATTATGTAAGATACCACACGTTCAAGAGATTACACTATACACTAACCCTACGAGAATGTCTATACCTAAATGCCGGAAAACCAGCGGCATACCACTACTACTTTATAAAGCTAAAATGTAAAAAAAATCCTTACAAATGATAAAAATGAATTAGGTTTCAATTTGTCTTTTACTAGATGAAAAGCCTGTCTCCGCCAGGGGCGCAATTCTTGACATCGTTCGCATCTGCGCGTATACGCAACCGTGCGAAGGGTCTATTTGCGAATGTTTTTGAATTATGGCATTCTTGAGCCGCCTTCGAATTTTTTTCGAATGGTTTAAAATGTAGACGTTAAAACTAATCTGACAACATCGCTTTGTTGAGAGTGCCTAACTTTAGCTTCTAAAAAATCCCAGTTTTGTTGGTTATTTCCTTTGCAATTTACGTTTGTTTGGACCATACAAAATATTTATATTTTTATATCTTTTTTTGGACCGTATCTCAATAATATAAGGTAAGGAAATATTGCATTTTTAGTTTATTGATTTGCTTTTTTAAGCATCATTATATTATAGGTGTTTTTTTTTTTGATCAATCATATTTATACCTTCTTATTTTCCTGTAACATAACAACTTAACTTACTTTTTTTAAACCATATTATATTGCCAGATTTTTTATAATATTTAGACTTTTGGAGTATTATTAGTAACAATAACAGTAATTTATATATATTTTTTAATGATGGACTGTAGAAAAATATCACAGAGTATTTTTCTCATCAGTTTAGGTATATACACTGCTGATTTTTTCTTATTGCAGTTTATATACATAATTTTTTTTAATTCCAGATAACATGGATTTAAATACCTCTAAAAGAAACTGTAACACAACAAGTGAACAGAAGAGACTTATTTTAGAGTTTTTAAAAAAGCATCCTGAATTAAGTTCGGGTAAATTCTCAACCAATTTTACCCAGAAACAGTCTCAGGCGCTATGGCAAGAATTAACAAATTTATTAAATAGTTGTCCTGGAGCCACAAAGGACTGGAAGGCATGGAGAAAGGTAATTTTTCCTCAAACTCTTATCTTGAAAAAGAAATCAAATAAAACTGTCCAATACAAGGACTATATAACTGCTTTTTCACTGTTTTTGTTAGTCTTCAAGATAAAATTATTTAGGCTAAATAATGACTTTTGCATTTATATTATAATATGGGCAGCAGTTTAATTGCAAATGTTTTTTAGACTTGGCAGGATATGAGATCTAGGACAAAAGTTAAAAGAAGCAAATATTTGAGTGAAAGACAAGGTACTGGAGGAGGTCCCCATATGAATGACCCTATAACACCCTATGAAAATGAGGTTTTAGATCTCATAAAGACAGTTTCGGTGGAGGGTCACAAAAATGTTGCAGAATCCATTGCATCATTTAAATATGAGATAGATTCACCAGAAGGCAATATTTTAACTGAGGTTGAAACCATAACCGGAACTGAAAGTCCATTGCAGAACATTCAGTCAAAACTGGATAACCCATCAAATTCTAATTTTAACATGAGAGACAGTTACATGGCCCCAAAAAAAGATCAAGTGGATCAAGTTGATACTGATACTGATCTAAAGAAAAAAAGCCCCAAGTTCCCACGAGCTCCACGAAAAAAATTAGTCCATGCAGCTGAAGCTGCAGAAAATTATAGGTTATCCCTTGAAAAAAAAAAATGCCATTATGAAGAACTTCTATGAAAAGAAAATTGCTCTGTTGGAACGCATTGTTAATGCAAAAGAAAACAGTTTAAAAGAAAAAAAATGCATGTTAGACAATTATTATAGCAAAAAAATAGTTTTATTAGAGCGAATTACTAAGGCAAAGGAAGAAAGTGTGCTTGTAAAAAAACAAATTGCAAGCAATATTGAAAGGCTTGCAGGTGCGGTCGAAGAACTAATATAAATATGATCAATGTGTGTGTGCGTTTTAAAAAAAACCTCACCACAATGGGTGAAACCTGCAAATGCTTTTAATTTTGATAAATAATTATAGCAATAATTTAAGAAGACTGTTGTATATATTTTATTTTTAGGCACTCAAGTTGTTATATTTGTTACATTTTTATTATTTTTTTTGTTGGGTTTTTGAAGAATATATATTTTTTTATTTATCTTAGGGCATATTAGTTTTGGTTGCAGTAGGTGTAATAAATATATCTATTTCTAAAACTGGAAATAATTATTGCAATAATTTATGAAGACTGTTGTATATATTCTATTTTTGGGCATTCATGTTGTTATATTTGTTACATTTTTATTTATTTTTTTTTGTTGGGGTTTTTATAGAAGAATATTTTATTTTTTTTATTTATCTTAGGGCATATTAGTTTTGTTTGCAGTAGATATATTTATATCTATTTCTAAGACTGGACAATAATTATTGCAATAATTTATGAAGACTGTTGTAAATATTCTATTTTTGGGCATTCATGTTGTTATATTTGTTACATTTTTATTTTTTTTTTGTTGGGTTTTTTATAGAAGAATATTTTATTTTTTATTTATCTTAGGGCATATTAGTTTTGGTTGCAGTAGATATATTTATATCTATTTCTAAGACTGGACAATAATTATTGCAATAATTTATGAAGACTGTTGTAAATATTCTATTTTTGGACATTTATGTTGTTATATTTGTTACATTTTTATTATATTTTTTTGTTGGTTTTTTTTATATAAAAAAATATATTTTTTTATTTATCTAACTTTGGTTTATTTATTTACTTTTATTTAAGTTATTGGTGTCAATAATACATATTAGTACTTACACAAGTGAAAATATAAAATAAAACATTTCTAATATTAGAACATTATCACTTAAACACTTAATACAATAACATTTAAAATATTAAAACTTAAAAAAAATAGGATTTTATTAAGAATACATCTACATTACAAATTACATGTTAAAAAGTCTTCAACACTAAAAAGCTCTTTTCAGCAAAATAGTCTTTATCTTGTTTTTAAATTTTTTTAATGAAGTAATGTCTGAGCTCATTTCGGAGCTTATTGTAAAGCTTGACTGCAAGGCATCCAGGGCCATCTCGAGACCTCTTTAGAAAGCGATACACAGGTATAAGATTATGTTTGTTTCTAGTTTCATGGTCATGGTTATAAAAATAAAATAATATATGTGAACGAAACTTATTTATTTTGTATTTTTTACAAACACATGCATATATATACTATATATATTTATACAGGTAAAACGGTCCTAATAGCTAATTAATAAGATAGATTAGAATTTTTAACAAAAATACTGATAATACAGAAGATTAACTTAATTTTTTAAATTTCTTTACAATTTTTTTGGAACTAGTTAAAAATTGTTATCAGTAAAAGCAAATACATGGTTGAACAAAACTTAAAAGGTATTACATTGGCCCTAAGAATTACTTACTACTACTTGCAAAAACGGTATCTAAACCTGCATACAAGAATGAATGTAAAAAAATATTGATTTTGAAATACATTATGAATTATTTGATTTCTTTTTTGTCTTCCAGCTGCAAGTTCAGGATTAACTCTTCCCAAAGCATTATGATTAATGTTGTCTACTGGATGTCTTAAAATCATTCCAAAGTCAACTTCTTCCTCAAGTTCATTGTCTGCTGGTACATCAACATTGTGTTCTATGCACATATTATGTAAAACAACACATGCATTTATAATTTGACATGCTACATCTGGCTGATAATGCAGAACACGATGCTTAAGAAGGCATCTAAACCTTATTTTTAGTAGGCCATTGGTTCTCTCAACAGTGGCTCTTGTTCTAATTTGAGCTCTGTTGTACCGATGTTCAGGGGTGTTTTCTGCTGGTTCATATTCTAATGGGGTTAGGAGCCAACTTCTAAGGGGATAGCCAGAATCCCCTAAAAATGAAATAATTAATCACCTAAGGGATTTTAAATTATATGATAATGTTAAATTTTTGAAAAATTGTTGGATCCTATTAAACAGTACTTTTTTTAAAGAAAATATCTTTTTTTTTAATGAAGTGTTTATTTTTACCTACAATTTTCCACTAAACACTTGTCTGCTCAAAAATGAGCCCTAATGTGACAAATGTGGAAAATTAGTGATATGACAGGAAGCTGTGTAATATGATACCATGCCATTTGGCATGTCAAAACAATCAATTTGTATTCATACCTAATAAATAATAGTCCGTATATCCTCTTCTATGAAGATCCCTTAGTACTTCCAATACATTTGAATTAGACCAAATAAATGCATCATTTGTGCTGCCTGGAAACCTGGCGTTCACATTTAATATTTTTAGTTGGCTATCACAAATCTATAGAAATAAAAAAAAACAAGATAAATATTACAAATATGAATTTAATTCTAACAAAAACTAAAATGTGAAATTATTCGGCTTAGCATTTTATCTGTTAGCACATCAACCAAAAAAATTAAAATCTAAAATAACCACGTTTTATTTTAAACTTAGACAAAAGTTTATATTTGGAACATATAAGTGTATTCATTAAAAAAATATATATTTATACATATATCTTTTGGTGAAAAAAGAAAAAATGGGTGAAAAAGATAAAAATAAATATCAAATTGATCTATATAGGTAAGTAAGTTGCTGGTAAGGAAAAAGTGATAAAAAAATAGTTACATGTTTAGGTGCCTAGATATCCTTTAACTAAGATTATTCTTACCAGTTGAACATTTATAGAATGATATCCCTTTCTATTGACATATAAGTGTTCAGGATGTTCTTCGTCATTAATTTTGGGGGGAAAATAGCGACATGGGTACAATCAATACATCCAATGACACCAGGGAAATGTAATTCTTGAAAAAATCTGCAATATAGTAAATAAAATGTTATTTCAGTAATCTCTAAATTGAATTTATCAATAAGTTTTTCAAAATAAAATCTAACATCTAATTCAAACAATGTTTTATTGAATAAGAAATAATATCTAATTTTATTTACAAATAAACAGAAAAATAAATCTAAAGAAAACAAGAAAGAAGCAATTGTGTCTAAAAACATGGAATTGTGATTAAACATATCTAAATATTGTAAAAATTAAAAACCTTGTTCCATTAATCAATCTAACAATACTCCTCCGAATTGTTTCCATATATCACCATGTAATACTTTTAAACAAAATACACTCTGTTAAACTGATTTATGGTTAGATTCACATTAATGAACTATGAACAATAGGGATTTAAGTCCAAGTTTTAGGTAGATGTTACTTAAAAATTTATAGTCAAACCTACTCACCTACGCCTTACTGCATTTAATTCATCAAAATTTCTGGGAAAATGAACCCACTGATTAAAAATTTGTGGATTGTTTAAGGCTGTAGAAACCTCTTTAATGCATCTGCTAACTGAAGATTGAGATACAGCTAAAAATACATTTTTTCCAATATCCATTTGGTAGCTCCCCGATGCAAAAACGCAAGCGCCACTAAAACCTAAAAAGTAGGTAAAATCTACAATTGACTTACTCAACAAAATGAACAAAACAAAAATTAATTAGGATAAATTGCATAAACAACTTAGTTAAGTTATGGCTTCTTAATTTAACTGAATGGGTAATTTATTCATTCACTACTTACTCTTTTACTAATGCTTAGATCAGTGTCTCTTTTCTCCTGTCTCATAAAAGGCTCTATAATTTCTATTAAATATCTACATAGATCCTTAGAAAGTCGAAAGATTTGTATAAATTCGCGTTCGTTTAAAATCTCAAATGGATTTACACTATTATACCTATTGTGTCTTTGAGCTTCATTTTCCACACCCTCGAGAACTTCAATATTTTCAATTTGCTGCAGATCATCCATTTCTTTAATTATTTATTTAAACTACATACACAATTCCAAAAAAATATAAAACTAAAAAAAAATTACACTTTTGTAGGTTATGTTTTTGGCTTTGCGAATGATTTGTGCTCAATGCGAACGGTAAGATCCGCTCGTTGTTTAACGCGAATACTCGCAGATTGTGCGAGTGGTCAGGAATACCGTCGGCTTCGTTTCATTCGATTTATCACCAGATTCGAAGGAGTTTTGAAAGATGCGAATGGTCAAGAATAGCGCCCCTAAATGCAATATCTGCATGGTTCGGTTCTGGGACAGGTTTGACATTCTGACGCACATCATCTGTACCGTATTCTTCAGTATATGTTTGGTTATTACCTAAATCTACCTTATCACAAATTTGGATAATTCCGAAATCGGATTACGCTATGATTTAATTTTATAATCCTCTAACAACTTATCTGTATCACTGCCACTGTCAATATCATCTCTGTACCATTTAACAAGACTTTTTTTATAACTACTATTGGCCAAACGTACACGCTTTGAATTTCTGATAAAATTTTAAATTTCGAAATACTTACCACGAGTTAAAATGTTGCACAAACAAACTGACGTCCTCTGAAACATTTTTTTTCCCTAAACTGTAAAAGAAAATAACTAAACATGCTTAAATATTACAGTCTAGTGTCCACCAATGGAAGAAAGATTATGTGGAGCAATGAGTATATAGACGGTTAATCGAAGTTGTCTGTGCGATGGTACAATTTATAATCTGTTAATATTAAATGTTAAAGGGTCATGGTTCAAGTTATGTAAAATACCAGGTTATAGATTTTTCTAAGGTCTTGTACTATCTTTGGGTTGTTTTGAGTCCACCTGGACTTATATATTTATTTTATAAGATCTATTATATTAAACTGTGCCCACAACACTTCTTAATCATTATCAAAATAACCATAGTAGCAAAATTCCTTAAAATGTATATTAAATTTACTTTAAATTATTTTAAGAACTATTTATCACATTAATAGTATACTTACAGGTCTTTCGATTACCTTACCTAGCAACTTGACACAAAACAGCAAAACAATTTGTTTAAGTATTTAAAAAATTACTTAACTTAAAAACAAATAAAATGATTACCTGCTTAAAATGTCTGATATTAAACTAAAATGACAAATAACTTTTAAGTCTTAGTGTAATAAATTAGTTTATCCTGGGCTTCAAAATAAAAATAAAGAAATAACTATTGTTTTAAGGTTTATCTACCGGAAAAAAGAAAAATAATACGGAATGACGATGTATGTCTTGCCAGCCAACCAAAAAATACTAAATGCGAAATTTTTAGAATGTTAGATATATTTTAGAATGCGTATATACATGTTAAACAGGGAGTATCAAGCTACTACTTAATCATTGATTTTTATAAACAAAACATAAACCTTTTTTTATATCAACTGTCAAATTTTAAACTGAAGTTTTTAGCCTATTAATACGATTTCAGAAACAAAACCCTAAAAATTAAAAATACCTTTTTAGAAGTCTTTACAAAATTAAACCAAAAAAAATAAATTTTAATTTACAATAAATAATTGTCAAAGTTTAAATACAAATTTGTTTTAATTCTATGATATACCGCCATAAATAACATTAATTTAAAGCAATAGCTTTTACCGATTTACTTGAACAAAACTAGTACAGCTCTGTGCAACCAACCCTATAAAGCGAAATTTGTCTAACTGAAATAATAATGTTTTCACATATTGGAAATTATGCTAACATTCAGATACAAGAAAAATCTTAGATTGGTCTAATATGAAATATAAAGAAATAACAAAAATTGTAAAGCATTAAATTATTTTTTTACATAATATTGTAATGAACTTAAAGAAACGTTTTAAAGAAAAATAATTCAAAAAAAAAAGTAAAACAATATATTTTTTTCTACTGTACATGAATACATTACGTCGATGAGTCCATTGTATTGTAATATAATTTATTTATTAAACTAAACCAGAAAACCAAATAATAATTATACAAGCAGCACATTCAAATTAATTTAGGATTTCGTAATTGGACTTGGTACAGTTCGTAAAAACAATAAATTGTTTACACTTCTTAGCGCCCAATAAACAAACACATATTTTCATGTGTCCATATCAAGTTAAAATCCTTTACTTCCATAAATGGAACTAACCTTTTGAATAATAGGTACAAATATAATATCGACATATTAAAATATTTCAAAGTAAAATATATTTATACTAGAAAAGCACGAGTTACCTAAACTTTATATACAGAGTGTCCCAGGATATATGAGCAATCCCTTGAAATCTTATAAAAAATCTAAAAATATTATGACAAGTTTCCATAAACTTTTTTCCTATTACTCTCCCCTACGCAGATACAGGTACATAACGGACGCCCCTGAAAGTCGTTATTGTTTAAATAACTTTAAAACACTAGACGTAATTTAATATTTTTTTAATATGATGGTAACTAAATAAGTATTCTTAAAATAAACCCATTAAATCATATTTGGCTTATTTAGTTTGCCAGGGACGGACTAGCTCTGACACAATAATACAATTTTAAAGACCCTGTATGATAAGGCTCAACAATATTATTATTTTTCTTTTATAGTTTTAACCTTAAACTAAAAAAGTATTCTTGATTGATATCGATAAAATCAACTGTTTACGAAAATAAAATATTATGTTTTGGTAATTTTTAAATTTTACAGGGTGTTTAATTGCACGGTAATATTTAGGGAAACAATATTTGGGTCTATTTTAAGAAAAAAAACTTATAATCGTATGTCCTAAACAAAACAACTTTTAAAAATACAGGGTGGTAAGAAAAATAAATTATTTATTATTAATATCCCGAAAATCCACCTTAGATATTTTAATAAAATTTATATATGTACTATCATCAAAGTACCCGGGGAACAATTTTTTTTATTTGCCGAAATAGGCAGGGCAAAATCCCCTTTTAACGCCACGGGTGAAAATAAAAAAATGTGGTACACTAAAATTTTTATTAAAATACTAAAGTGAAAATTACATATTAATAATAAATGATTTGCACGGGAAAAATTTTTCCATCCTGTATCTCAAAAGTTAAGACGTTTAGGACATGCGTTCATATAAAGTGTTTTTATGCACCCAAAAGTCTTTCCTAAATATTGGTTTAATTAAAAAACAGCTTGAATAATTTAAAAAAAATACCAACCATGATATTTTATTTCTTGTAAACATATAATTTTATCGATGTTAATCAAGAATACCATTTTTAGTTTAAGAATAAAGCTATCAAATAATATTGTTGAGCCTTTATCTACAGAGTGTTTAAAAATTTTCTATTATATCCGTCCCTTCAACCCAAAATATTTAAGGTTCTTTAAAAAAAATTATCCCGTTACTATTATATTAAAAAAATATTAAATTACCTATAAATTTAAAAATTATTTAAAAAGCTAAGTTCTTATTTTACCATCTCAACAGAAAAAGTCATAGAAAAAAAATATGAAGGACTTGCTATAATGTTTTAGGTTTTTTTATTAGATTCCCCAAGATTGCACACATATTCTGGGACACCATCAAATATGGAATTTAAAAGAAAATATTATAATGCCATTTTTATGCAAATTTTGTTTCCCAAGTTCACCTCTACAATACTTTAAATACCATAAAATTAAAAACCAAAACCCTTTCTGTTTTAACAAAAAACCCGAAATGAAAAATGGCAACATTACATGTGTGAAACAATTTTTTTGCAAATGCTTTAAAAAATTTTTTTTTCTTTTTGCAAAAATTTTTGAACCTTTCTTTTTTTTTATTTTTTAAAATTAAGGCCATAAAAATTTTTTTTGGTTTTTTTAAACAAATTTCCCAAAATAAAGAAGACAATGGTCATAAAACGACCCAAAAAAAACAAAGGAAAAAAAAATACTTTTTTTCTGAAAAAAATATTCTTTTCAAATATGACAAAATAAATTTAAAAGAAACCTCTATATTTATTTTATTATTAAAAAAAAATACTGAAAAAAATATAACAAACCCAAAATATAAAATTTTTTTAATTTTTAATAATAAAATTATATCGGGTGACACAAAAAAGTATCTTCTTTTTATTTTTTAATAACGAATAAACTTTCAAACCCAGGTTTCCCTATTGAATCATAGACTTCATTTTAGGTTAATGCAAAGAGAATAGACCAAGAAAGTTTTTAAAATTGGTTGTCTTTTTATTTTAAAAAATTAGATAAAATAAAAAGTTTAAAGTTTTTAAAATTTATTATTCGATTTTTATTTAAATTTGGTTAACTAAATTAACAAAAATTAATTAAGTTTATAAATCTTTCTACGACTAATTATGTAGAGAATAGTATACATGGAAGCAGTGTGTATGTGTGCGAATACGATTTATCAGTGGTTTGATTATGTAGGGAAAATAAGGATAATTTTATTTATAAGCTATGGTTTAAAAATATTAAATTAAAAGGGTTAAAGTAAAAATATATAGTAATAAAATTTAAGAAAAAAAAACAAAAAAATATTTCCGAAACCACTAAAAACATTTCAGTGGTATTTGGTATGTAGTGTATATTTTTTAAATTAAATATAGATTTTAGCTTTACCGGTACTCCCCAAACACTGACTTTGATATTTTTAAACATAAAAAGGGTAGGGGAGGCTTAGATTTTCATAATTTTTTTGATTTACGCTTAAAATATTCGGTATTGAATTATTTTTTTTTTTTTCCCAACTATTTTTTTTTATACCAATATTGCTACATTAAAAAAAGTACCATTAGGGTTATAATTAACCAATGGGTGGGGTCAGTACCTGGCTTTTTTGTATAATTATTTTTGATTGGGAATTTGAAAAAATGACAAGCACCCAATAATCTGCCTACTTTCAAAAAATACTTATCGGGGGGACTAAAAAGGGAAAAGACAGCAAAAACCTGAACAAAGGGAACAATAACCAAAAAAGATAAAAAAATATTAAATGAAAATAAAACAATATAAAAAGAAAGTAAAAAGGTCAAGACACAAATATAAAGGTATGTACAAATCCAAACAAACGTTTTTCTTTGGTGTAACGTAAAAATGCGAACAAACGTTTGTTTGTTCTTGTTCATATAATGTTCAGTAGACGTCATTACATAAAAGGTATGTACATACCAAAAAACAAAAGAACAAACATCAGCGCAAACGTTTTTTTTCAGTGGCAGTTAAAACGGCGAACAAACGTTTGTTTGTTCTTGCGCACGTTCAGTGGACGTCTCATAAAGAGAATTTTTTTTTTTTTGGTCTCCAAACTTTCCCAAATAGTCGAACAAGAGTAAACAAACGTTTGGGGGCTATGTAGCGAAAACGAAAAAAAACAATAAACACGTACAAGAAAGTGAACAAGAACGTTTTTTGTTTTTTTTTTATTTTTTAAAACCTAATGAGAAATAAATTTTGTTCTTTGTCGTCCATAATTTTTCCCAAATGGTGAACGAGAGTGAAAAAATATTTGATTGCGCTATGTAGACAAAATAACGCGAAAAATAAATAAAGAAGACAAACAAATAAGGGGAAAAGAACGAATATGTGTTCTTGTTTGTTTTTTGGTGTGTCATACCTTTAGAATAAGAAGGTAAATATTTTTATATTTTTGTGTCGTCTTATAAAAAAGGGTTAGGTAGTGACTGGATTAATGTATCTTAACCAATAAATTTGAGTGTATAAAAGGTGACACCACATCATAAACCATGATTTTAAATCAATTATAACTACATTTAATCATAATAGTCATTTTTATTTTTTTAATTGTTGAGAAGAAATAAAAAAAAAAAGTTGATTCTCTAAAATAGTTTTTGTTCAAGTTAGAATATTTTTAGTTCTTGTCAGTTGGCATAACACATACAGTTAATTTTTAAACCAATTGTAAATGGTTACCCCCCAGCTGTTAATTCTGGCCCCAGATGGGAGCTAAGAATTCAACGACTTTTTTAAAAAAAAATCGATTTGTTTAGGACAACAATTTTTTTTTTTATTTATGGGGAAAAGTATGATGCTTAAATAGTAAAAAAAAGCATATGTCATTAAAATCACGCCTAAATGTTAAAACGTTTCAAAAAATTATCTAAAAATCAAATTTTTAATTGTGACTCCGGCCCCCCTACGCCAATGTTTTTTTTTCCTGTATTCCTTGATATTTTATAGGTTTTTAAGAGGAAAATATATATATATATATATATATATATATATATATATATATATATATATATATATATATATATATATATATATATATATATATATATAAAAATAGGTAAGTTTCTTTGGGTATATAGGCTCCCTATTGAACTGAAAAAAAAAAATTTAAAAATTTCCCGTTAGATATGACTACTAAGCTTGGTTGGTTTAAAATTACAGGCCTCCCAAATAAATGAAAACCCCCCACAAATCCGATTAAGTGTTTCACCCTTGTTGGGGTGGTCACCCGTGTAGGCTACAGCCACCTTAATATACCAATATGTCCTGTATTTTTTTCAGACTTATTTTTTTTTGTTGGGCACACGCCAAAAAAAAAATTTAAACAATGGGACCGCTTCGGGCCCCCGGGGGGTACAGACGGAACCTACACAGTTCT
>JAHBCN010010671.1:0-31262 GCA_019359885.1 Listronotus oregonensis | reverse complement strand
ATTTCAGTACACTAGAGTCCCGCTAATCCGAACCCCGCTTATCCGAAAATCCTCTTTATTTCAACAGGGCCAGGACAAAAAAAATATATAAAATCAAAGAACTATGAAATGTAAAGAAAACAAGTTTTTTTAAGTAACGTCGTACATTTAATAACAAAATCTCGTACATAATTTATTTATATATAAGATAAATAATAAAGAAATGTAAGTTAAAATGAGTAGCCAAGTACACTATCTATTGTTAAATAATAAAGGTGTATTTAGCTTCTGACTTTTAACATTTAACACATCAGACGCTAAATACGCAATAATACGAATTGTCGCTAATCCGAACAGGGTTCGGCCCCAATTAGGTCGGATTAGCGGGACTCTAGCAGAACTGTCAAAGTACTCTTAAATAATACTTCAAGTACAAGTACCAAGTTTTTAATTTTCTAAAAATTTGAAACCAAGTATTCATAAAAATGTATTTGCATTTTCAAGTAAATTGAAAAAGTACTTGAAGTACCACACAAGTATTTTACTTGAAGTAAATCCAAGTACTTGAAGTAAACCAAGGTACTTAAAGTAAAACAAAGTACCTGAAGTAAAACAAAGTACTTGAAGTAAAACAAAGTACTTAAAGTACACCAAAGTACTTGAAGTAAACCAAAGTATTTGAAGTACATAAAAGTACTTCAAGTAATTAAAAGTACTTCAAGTAAAACAAATTGTACTTGAGTAGTATTTTTTGTAAGGAAGTTAGAGGGTTTATTCACAGCTTAACTAACAACGTTAAGCTGTGGTTTATTCCTCAAAACGAGGTTTTCCAACAATTCCTAAAAGCTTTAAGGACTAAGCGCTACGTCCATCGTCATTGGAAAGTAGGTCAGTCGTTAAAAACTATAGTTAGGAAAACAAGTAGGGTTGCTAAGTGTCCCGTTTTAAGTCGGGATCTTATGCATCCGATGACCAAAATGATGTAAAATTTCGTATGTATATTTATGGCAACAGGCCTTCAATGCCGTACTCGGAGCTCTTGGGCCTTAAACTAATAAAAAACATAAATATTGGTTTTTTCCAAAATGGGTTTTTTTCCCTGTGGTTGCCAACGGGTTGGCGTTGGCACCCGTTGGCATCCGATACATCTGTCAAAAGCGAGTGTTTTCATATGGGTGCCTACAGCAGGTTGGCACCCAAAACCTATTCTTGGAAAGTATTTTAATTTCCCATCAGCACGAAATCAAGTCAGAACAACCTAACTTCAATTTTGATGTCGTTTCCATTTTATTAGTGAAAATTTTGTTTAAGTTGCCTATTAAAATACAGGGGTTTTCGTTCAAATGAAGGTAATAATAAACGCATTCACAATACGAAATAGTTGGGGAACCGATCCATCAAACGTCGAATCTCACCAATAGAATATTCTTGAAATGTCACGTTTTTGTCATTTTCGGGAGTGAGTTGGAAATTGCTTCGTGTCCTGAATGCGTTCGATAATAAAATTGTCATGAAAAATGGCTGTTAGTATTCATTATTAAATATAACAAATTGGGTATCAAAATAAAGGATTTTTTATAAGGATTGATTTCGCAAAAAGAACAAAAAGTCTAATTCTCAGTAATAGTTACACTTGTCTTGCTGTTGGATCCAATTCAAATGAGCGCTGTAATACAATACAATAGAAACAGCAGCGGTTGCGCGTATTTCTAGTTTTAACTTGTTTGTACGATTATCTAAGGCGTAAATTCGAGTACTTGGTTGATTTTTTACTTCAAGTACTTTTTATTTACTTGAAGTATTGTTTTTACTTCAAGTACTTTTTATTTACTTGAAGTACTTTCTTTACTTAAAGTACATTTTTTTACTTGAAGTACTTTTTTTTACTTCAAGTACATCGTAATACTTCAAGTACTTAAATAAATATTTCAAGTAATTTACTTGGTCAAATCAAGTAAAAAACCAAGTATCTTCATAAAAACTAATCAAGTACAAGTACAAGTACCTCCTAATAAAAAGTCCTTGATGTAAAATACTTGAAGTACAAAAAAGTACTTCAAGTAAAATTTTACTTCAAGTACTTCAAGTTTTGACAGCTCTGGACTCTAGTATACTTATCTTAAGGGTAAGTGTACCAGACACCCACGGTACGTTAATTAGGCAATCAGCCTTCGTGGACTGTCCCAAGATAAAAAAAAAGAAAATCCTTTTCAAAAGATAGTTGTGCAGAACGGTAATAAAATTTTAATGGCCTTTCTGCTAAGATAGAGTATTAATTTTTTACACTGAGCCAGAAGTATATTAAAGAATGATCTGTAAAAAAAGGTTTTAAGGAATTGTCAGAGGATAAGTCAATAAGCTTTTCTTTTTCCAATAAAGTTAAAGAAGTTTTAGAAATTATATCTCCTTGAAAAGGATTGCGTATCCAGTTGTTCGATCCAGGTTTATTAGGAACATACTCTTTAAACGTTAATTGAAGCTGCATGAGATGTTCAGTAATATCTCTTTTAATGTTTTCGTTAAGTTGACTTTTATTTTTTAAATAAACAATCAGACATTGAATACAAAGGTTAATCTTCTTTAGCGTGGATTCTATTTTATCATACACACTGAAAATAGTTCCTCCTGGACCTTGTAATAACATGTTTAGTTCGTTAAATGTATAAAAGATATCCAGATAAGTCTCGATTTGCTCAATTTGCTATAGTTGAACTTGCCGGATTGTTGTAGCGGTGGTGTTGCAATATTAAGGACAAATTCCTCCATTACCATAATTTTTTCGCGAACCCCATCCATGTAGCTCGCGAACCCCCAGGGGTTCGTGAACCACCGCTTAAGAAACGCTGCTCTAGTATATCCCAAAACATTTAAAAGCAATTTTATTTACTTATTAATAGTATTAAAAAAATGTTTCACAACAAACCAACAGCGAATACAATACAACATGTTTAATTATTGCTTAAAAATAATTTTTCGAACAACAAATTTTTCTACTTGCCAGTAATACGTGCAAAGTAAAAACGTAATTCATGTTAATATACGGGGTCTTTAAAAAAAGATGTGTACAAAATTTTTCGGAATAACTTCTGCCGTCAAAATGGGTCGATTTAAGCCGTATTAAATTTATCTGAAATGGGCCCCTTGCATAAAATTTATTTTAATCCAAAAGCACGTCAAATATCTTTCTTTGCCTGTTAAAGAACCATCTGCTTAATATCTTTATACTAGGGTTGTAACGGAACTTCGCCTCCGCCTCCGTTACTGCGGAACTTCCGCAAAGAATCGTCCTCCGCTTCTGCATCCACCTCCGCCTCTGCAAAAATTATGCGGAGTCTTAACGGAGGTTTATTTTATTAACGAAAACATACAATGCACAAGGACCGACGCAGGGCGATGCGGCCGCTTGGCTGCCTCTTCTCAAATTTTGATTACTAGTTTATTTATGAAAGCGTACCATGTACATGTATGTATGTTATTTTCCCATTTAAAATAAATATTTTTGACTTTAATAAAGCATAAATTTCTATTTTTTCCACTTCAAATTTCACCTCCGCCTCCGCCTCCGCTAAGAAGGCCTCCGTTACAACCCTGCTTTATACAATACAAAAATACACAAGATGACTATTTAACATATCTTTTAATAGTTAGATATGACCATATTTAGTCCTTGTTAAACAGAGTTGCAATGATTAAAATCAATTAATTAAAAATCACGATTAAAATCATGATTTTAATCAGTATGATTTAAAAAAAAAATCATGATAAATTTTTTAAAAAAATTATTTGTTCATACAAAAAATAAAACCCAGACGCATTTTTATGTGGTGTTATTTATTATTTTATTATAATAATCGAAAATACCAGCTAGTTATTACAAAAATTAAATTTTAAAAAAATTAAGAAGTGAAAACTTAGACAACTATTTTAATACAAAAAAAGTCTTAATTTAAACAAAAAAATATAAAAAAGTGTTATCATGCTTAAATAGAAGTACTAGTTTAGCTGCTTTTTTACTGTCAAGTCTGTTTCTTATATCTGAATGTACGAGTTCATAAGTAGAAAACATCCTTTCGATATCAGCAAACGATACACAGGCACACACAACAAAAATCACTATAGGGAGCACTTGCTTAATTTCTGAAACATCTTTTTGATATCTCCATCACTATACTGCTGTTACATTTTTGATTATTTCCCCTGAAAACGGAGTTTTGTGAAAAGGGTCCGATTTAGCTTCCAGCTTAATTAGTAATGGTAATAATCCTGTGTCTGTAAAATATTTGGAAACAATGTGTAGAGCATCTCTGTTTTCTTTAACTAGTAATGAATATTCCTCTTTGTTTATTGTAGGATCCAAAGTATACACCAAAAAGTGAAAGGGTGTTAAAGCTTAAACATATCTGTTTTTAAATAATGGATATTGACGCAAGCTTCTTTCTTCTTCAAATTTAAAAGTTTCAAATATAGTCAGTAGCTTTTTCCATAGGTAAACTGCTTGAGATAAAAATGCACCTTTTTGTTGCATTGCATCCTGTGCTATAGAAATCGGTTTTAGCAATTATAGAAAATCTTTAGCTATCCTTTTAATACAGATATTCTAAACTTTTTTAAAAATCACTGGATGGTCTTCATGCTTTTTTACATTTGAATAACAATCTTGGCCACCCATTTACATAGACCTCAAGACAATTTGAAAGTGTATTCCATTGAACATCCTGAGGTAAGACCAATTTCTTGCCCCCTTTTTCCTATACCAAGCATTTGGCAAATGGGTATTTCTGAAGTATTTTACAATGTGTACTGTATGTTCTTTTATCTGCGATGCTTCTAAATCTTGGAAGGGCAAACTAAGTAAGTGTGCCGAACAACCATATGAAATTTATTATAGGGTAACTGGACGACTCAGTAATTTTTTTTCTTCATACTGATTATGTTGCTTGCATTATCTGTAACAATACTGGTAACAATACTTAACACCCAATTCGGCAAGATAGTCAGCTGTATGGGGATGACCAGATGTATCTATGCTTTCTAAAAGAACACTGTTTCCATCATCTGCAGTCAAAACGACACAGATTATCGGCTCATTATGAATATTGGACCATCCATCTAAGAACATGTAAACATATTGTCCAGATAACCTGTTAAAACAATTAGATTTTTCTTCTTCAAATAATTCATTGAAGAGCGGTGATAACTAAAATCTAGATGGTGAAAGGTAACCAGGTCTTAGCATTTTTATGGCCTTTCGAATCTCCTTATTTTCTATAGCTCCAAAAGTGTAATTTGTTGCGTAAACGGCTTTAGCTATTTGTCTGTCCAATTATTTTTTTCTTATTTTGTCCAGTTCGCACAACAAAAGAATCCAAATGACCGCTACTTCCACTATTTTCACATCCATCCCTTTTCACAGTTATCGCTTTTCTGTTTCTGTGCCAACTGGATAATTTCACACTACCTAGTTCCAGGCTGTGGCTGACAATTACCATGAAGAGTTTTAAGAGCACTGCTGATATCACTAGTTTCATTTTTGCATGTTTCCCAATGACTTTTTAGTCATACTTACATACTGCCCTACAAACGAGTTTGCTCACTCTTTCTCTTTTTTATAAAATGTTGCCAAATACTAAATTCCTTTCTGGCCCGGCTTGTCATGAGTCCAAATGTTTTAATAGATTAACCCCTAAAGCAAAAATATTACTGATAACTAAAATAAGTGCGTATCGTTTATATAGTCGGGCGTTTTCTGCCAGTTATTACAAGTTTCGATAAAGCGGCAAACTTGCAATACTGCGCGAACTAAATTTTTACGTTATTACAAGTTTCAACAAAGGCGCAAACTTGTAAAAACTACGCGAACGAAATTTGTATGTTAAAACTTTTCCAGTTTTGCTTCGTATCTGTACTATTCCTGCCTAAAAATATTTGTTTACCTAAAAAAACAAAATATAAGCAGCTAGAAATATTTAAAAATAATAATATTTGTAAAAGCTAGTAAACTTTTTAAAAAATAAAAAAACATGATTTTAAAAAAAGTAATTGATTTTTAATCTAAAAAAATAACCCTGCGTTCCTGTTTGTATGTGTAGGTTTACTGTAACTTTTAGTTATAGAACTATTTAAACCTTTTTTAGAAGATTGCCAAATAAGTAAAATTGTAAGTTTTTTTTTAAGTGAAATTTTTAAAAGATTTTTATGAATAAGTTAGTCTCATATAGGCACTTAAGAAAATTATTTACGCCTAAGATTTTATCTGTGGAGGTATCAAATAACAAAATTTACCAATCAGGTTAGTTCTGGTTGATCTTAAAGCAATAAATTTGTGATATTTATGCCATAATTGATCGTAATACAATATGTCGTGTTGTTGGACCTGTCATAAAAACAGGTCAAAGATATGTCAAAAATGACCATAATTTTCAACGTTGAAACATTAGTTTATGATGGGGTTCAACGGGTATTTTCTTGTTTCGTACACTCGCGTTTCGTACACTTCAGAAATTTACCTGAAATATTCTCGTTTCGTACATTAAATTGTTTAATCAATTTTATGGTTCTTGTTTCGTACATCGATCATTGTGACGACCCAAATAACCAGTCAAACAAATAAGTCTAGTCGAGAAGTGTGTTTCCTGCGAAAAATAGCAAGAAGGCTTCAAAAAATATGAGCGATAGTTAATTTTACGCGAAATGCAAATCTGAGAAAAGCGTCTTAAGGATTTTTTCTGCAAATAAAAATTGCGATGGTTATTAACAAAAACGAAGTAAAAAAAAGCCATTTAAATTTTTGTTGATAACTCAAAAACCATACGAGATAGCAGAAATTGCAAAAAAGATCCTTGAAGAGGAGAAAATTTCCGTTAAAACGTCTTGAAGTTCTATCTTCATTATTTATAATTTTAATTTAACGCTGAAAATGGGCCTGCGTGCGACATTTTTGATATTCAAATTTATCGAAAAATTTTAAAAAATTATGGTTTATTCAAAACACTTTAAAAATTTTATTCCCATTAAAAACCACCAAACCAAAACTTACAGTTAATTTTTTAATAAGCAAGACAATTGTTAATTATCAAAATTGTTTTAAACTTTTGTCTTATTTCTCTGATTTTCTATTTTTTGTCAAAGTTATTAAATTATTATAAACAAAGTATTAAATTTTTTAAAACTTTTATGGCGTTATCTTGATAAGTATGTATATAAAAGAGTTTCACGATGCGAAAAATTTAAACGACAATTATTAAAGCATTTTTTTTAATGTACAATGAGGACGAAAGTTCGAAACAAGTGTGTTAATTGACATTTGTCTAACTTGTTGAAAAACTAACTTTAAGTTAAACTTTCAACGAAAATAAATTTTTTCTACTTCTGAATAAACCATAATTTTTTAAAATTTTTTAATTATTATTTAATATCCTAAAAATTAAAAACAATGGAGATAGAATTTCGGAAGTAGGGACCATTTTATCAAAAATTTCTTCCTCTTCAGGGATCCCTTTTTCAATTTCCGCTATCTCTTAGGTTTTTTCAGTTGTCGTCACAAATCGAAATGGCTTTTTTTAATTTTTTTATTGTTAGTAACAATTACAATTTTCATTGGCACAAAAAATCCTCAAAACACCTTTCTCAGATTTGCATTCCGCGTCGAATGAGCAATCGCTCATATTTTTCAAAGCCTTTTACCTATTTTTCACAGGAAACACACTTCTCGACTAGACTAGTTTATTTGATTGGTTATTTGGGTCGTCACAATGGTCGGTGTACGAAACAAGAAGCATTAAATTGATTAAATAATTCAGTGTACGAAACGAGAATATTTCAGGTTAATTTCTGAGGCGTACGAAACGCGAGTGTACGAAACAAGAATAAATCGGTTCAACGTACTAGGTATTTTTTGGCATTATTAATTATTCTTTTAGCAAGGTCTTTGACAAGTTCTTCTGGAATTTAATAAGGCTCTGAAAAGTTTTTTTTCCCAACAATAAGCAACTTAAGTACGAGTATATTATTTCCTAAGCAGTGACACAATTGTTCAGCAGGACTGTTTTTTTAAACATCGTTATTCTTCCTTTATACCGCAGTAAACTATTTTGTTTCAGTGCATTGAATACAAACCTATTGTAATGCAATTTGATTCAGACATCATGAACTTACACCTTCTTATTCAATGTTATGCTGTCCTATTATTATATAGATCAATTTAGTTGATAAACTGTTCGTGTGCGAAAAGCATTGTAATTTATGACACACATCTACATCAGATATGTGTAGCATAAATACAAACAAACGAGTTAATTAAAATAATATTTAATTTGTAATAAGGCAGCTTAGCCTAATTAACAGCTATTTAAACAAAGGATATAATCGCCCTTGAAAAATAATAGAATATATTTTTAATTAGTATGTATATAAACGGCAAATTATATGTCTTAAAATTTTGCAAGTTTATAAATAAAAAAAGAAATAAGTGGAGTTTTTATTAGGAAAAACAATAAAGTTTTTTTACAGGCCTACAAAAATCTCTTTTCCACCAGCATTTCAGTACAAAAAAATAAGTTTTTTTCAACACGCATTTGATAAGAACCACATAATAAACTAAATAAACTGGAATGCTTCTGGTGTTAAAGCAAAGGAAACTGGTTTAAAAAACGTAAAATACAAGAATATGCATTTATATTAATAAATAAAGATAAATGTGTAGCATCAATATCTGTTAATTTAAATAATACATGTAATCTTTTGGCTGGGGAATTAACCTTTGACAAAGAAATGATTCCTTGAGGTCCGAAGGTTGGAATCGATTACTTTTTAAAAATATAATACTACTTCTAAATTATCCGTTATTCCTTATATAATTTTAAAATGACCCGAAATCAGGGGCGTAGCTATGGTCGGGCAAACCGCAAAATTTGTTTTTTGCCACACCTCTAAACTCGTTTAAATACTTATTAATTAGCCGTATTCATTAAAAAAGGATATCCTCACAAGCATAAGGTAAAAGTACAAGGTAATCATTTTAACTAAAAGGTAGAAGTATAAGCATTTCCTTTTTTTATATTTATAATATATTATATTGCGAGGATATCCTTAGCAAAGTAAATGCTTGACGGGAGTACGCCAGCGACACGTTCTAACGGTATTTATGTATTAAGAGTATATTGTATTTTAACATGTCTTCCTCAGGCAGTGATAGTGAAAATGTAGAAAACACTAATAATGATCTACGATTCATAGCAAATGAAGTTGCCAATGCTCCCGTGATACTAGAAAAATCTCAAATACCAAAAATAAAAAGAAAAAAGGACGAGGCCATTCGGCTTTACCAAGAAATACGAGGTGACATTTGGTAAATCATTAGATGGAAAAGGCTTATTAAAAAAAATAACAATATGAAATCAAGGCTGAAGAAAAAAACAGACCAAAAAAAAAGGGAAATAAAGCGATCAAATTGTTAGAATGGGAGAAACAGTTATTAAAGGCTATGGACGGTGACAGCAATCCAACAATTGGAAAAATTGGAGGCGCCATACAGATTGGTATTGTGGGAGAAGGATCTACTCGACAAAAAGTGAGTGATGCAGTTGAGCGAAAAGATAACGAACAATCCACTAGTTCTATGAAATCGTTATTGCCAGAAAAAAGCTACAGAAAAATATAATACAACGGAAACAAGAGGACTAACTACGAAAGAACTTCAACGGTTAGTTCTTTTACAGCAGTACCATACAAGTCTAGTGGAGAGAGAATACTACCAAATGAAAATGGAAATGATGAGGCAAAAGAAATCATTACGAAATACTGTTGATGATTTAGATGCAACATATTACACCTTGTAAATAATACACACATGTTTTTGTACTTTTTGAAAAATAACAAGACATTGTAATAAGGTACGTATGTTCTATTTTCTTTCCCTAATTATTTGCAAACCTAGTAGAACTTTTTTTAAAATTAAATATTTTTAGAAATAAAGAGAAATATTATAGTGAAAATTCTATAAAATACAGTAATGTCGTATATGTTTCAATTAAAATTAAACTTTATTTTCAGCTTTTATTACAGCGCCAGTTATAAACTTAATTATTAAAATTGTTTATCACGATACTTAAATTTTTTCTGATTTCTTGTCCCTGATGACGAAGATAAAGATCAACTTGATCATTATAATCATGTTCATGTTCTGGCATCTCATCTGCAATTGGTTTGAAATCATCAGGATTATTTAAAGTTTTTACAACGTGGAGCACAATGCAAGCAACAATTATTTTGGGGACATTTTCCAATTTAACGCGACAAACGTACTGTAAGATAGGAAATCTGCGTTTTCAGTTGGCCAAAACATCGCTCAATTGTTACTCTTTCTGATTTTAAAAGTTTGTTATACTGAAGCTCAGCACCAGCGGCAGGATTTCTGAATGGAGTCATAAGCCAAGGCTCTATCCCATATCTATCATCAGCAAGCAGCACAACATTGCTTTTATTTTGTAATTGTAATCTCACTTGTGAATTTTTCCATATTCTGGAGTCGCGCACGGATCCAGGCCGACTAACGTCGACGCTAGTAAACATTTCTCTGGCATTACAAGTGGCCTGCACATTTAGAGTAGGATTACCTTTTCGATTAATGTACTCGTTTCCATGGCGATTTGGTTTCAGGATTTCTACGTGGGTACAATCAATAAAACCAATTGCTGTTGGAAACCTATACTTGCTTTGCCATAACTGTTTGGCTTCCATTAGTTTATTATTACTAGTTGGAAACTTTATCCATTCGTCTGATTGCGCAATTATGCTGTAAACTACTTCAGTCACAGTACGAGATACCGTAGCTTGATTAACACCAAGTTCTTGACCGATGTCTTTTTGATAGCCAGGATCACTAGATAACGTAAACATATTTTCATTTTTAGATCGGACGACAACGCACCTCCCGGAGTTTCTTCATGTCTACCCAAAAATCTATTCGTAATCCATTGTAAATTTCCTTCTTCGAAACGGTATAATGCTTTAAAATCCCGAACAAGTGTTGATAAGCGGGGCTTGTACTGTTTCACCTCCCTCACATCTACCAGATCTGCCATCGCGCTATTACCGACCATTTACTACGAAGCCAAGTCTGCTACTGACCACACTCAGAATTGTTGAAGGATATCCTTTCCATTTGAAGCAAAAGTTAAAGTTTATGTATACCGATTTACTTTTGTATGAAGGATATGCTCATACTCTAATAAGTAGGTTTTACTTAAATTTTATGAATACAAGCTAAAGCATTTCCTTCATATTTTGCAAGTATAAGCATATACTTTTTTATGAATCCGGCTCAATATCTAGGTAGTACTACACTACTACAGTACATTAGTCATGACTGCCAATAATTGTTATCAATATAATTAATTAGCTAAAAGCGGCTACCGCCATCTCCATCTGTCCATCTGTATTCTTAATTTAACATTTTTGTACAGCGTGTTGTATGCAGTACGAGCCACTTCGACACCGTTTTGGTTATACGAAATAACTTCTCGTGTTTGGGGGATCCTCGAATTTCTCAGTCTCTTCTACCACAAACTAACTACAAGTAACAATTTTTATCTCGTGACCACAAAATATGGCACAGTCAATCATACTTGGTTGTGCTATTCAGCTATAATAGATGCAGCCTATTGGAAATCTTGTTGGATTTTTTTTAAATGTGTAGTACATGGAGAACAGGCATAAGATATTAAAAACATTTATCATCTCGCATTGAAGAACATAGTAAAACTAAGACTTATATTGAAGCTTGTGCAGTTTACGACTTGTGGATATAAAATCGGGTCATTGACAGTAACCTGGAAGAAGCGATTTTTTTTTGGACGACACAGTTTTAATCTGTTTATTAAAAGTAATGCTACATTAATGTAACGCTAGTAGAAAAAATGAAAAATATTTTTTCTACTAGCGTGTGGAAAGCAGCACTTTTCCGCACGCAATTTAGTTTGGAAAGTGTCACTTTTCCGCACTAGTGCGAAAAGTAAACCCTTGCAAACTTCCCACTTAAAATGTTTTTAATTCTGAAGTTTGACTTAGTATAATTCTATTATTGGCATAGTATTCTTTTATTTGTACAAATTAGGTGTAAAATCAACGAAATATTCACTAAAAATTAATATTGTTTTAAAAACATTGTTTTAAACATCCTGGTATATATTTAACTTGCTTGTCAGATTTTTAGTTTTGACCGGTGCCGGTGTCCATATTATAAAAGATCAAAGTCATTAAAAGTCATCGATAATTAAAAGTGTCTTTAGTACATTCTGATCAGTATCGTCGATTTTGAATAAAAAACCTTTCCCATTGAGTCTTCTGACGAGGAATTACCTGAATCCATTCTCAAAGCAGCCGAAATAGCAAATTTAGATTTGTTGCCGTCCAAGTCGAGGCACAGGTACGAGAAAGAATATACAGCATTTACAAGCTGGTGTGGCGAGAAAAAATCAAAAGTATGAAAGAAGAAGTTTTTATGGCATATTTCGCGGAACTTGCTAAAACTTGTAAACCCAATACCTTATGGTCAAGGTATTCCATGTTAAAAAGTGTCATTAAGATCGAAAAGAACATGGATTTAAGCAAATATTTCAAAGTTACATCATTTTTGAAGAAGCAAAATGTGGGATTTAGACCCAAGAAGGCCAAAATTTTCTCGAAAGATGAAATAGCAAAATTTATTAATGATGCTCCAAATGATGTCTATCTAGCAATGAAGGTAGCTACAATTTTCGGACTAGCTGGTGCGTGTCGTCGAGAGGAATTGATGAAAATTAGCATTGATGATATTGACGATAAAGGGAATCTTTTAATTGTAAATATTCCA
This sequence comes from Listronotus oregonensis, assembly GCA_019359885.1. Lineage (NCBI taxonomy): Eukaryota > Metazoa > Arthropoda > Insecta > Coleoptera > Curculionidae > Listronotus > Listronotus oregonensis. Next base: position 18,433 of record JAHBCN010010671.1, on the reverse strand, counting down.
GACTCCAAAAACCATTCTAGCCGAAGTTTTGTCATTTCCAAGGAAATTGAAAATGGAAAATATCTAGCTTTGTATAGAAAGTGTTCCAGTTTACGAAAGCCCGAAACACCACACAGAAGATTTTTTGTTAATTACAAAAAATTGGCTTGTACTGTCCAGTGCATAGGAATAAATACTTTTGGCAAGATGCCCTCTGAAATAGCTGCCTATTTACGTCTTCCAAACCCAGAACTTTACACGGGACATAGCTTTTGCCGTTCCTCAGCTACAATGTTAGCTAATTCTGGTGAAGGCATAACGAATATTAAAAGACTTGGAGGTTGGAAGTCATCATCTGTTGCAGAAGGCTACCTAGAAAGCTCTACAAGTTTCAAGAAGGACTTATCAAACAAAATATTATCCCAAAATTCATCTACCTTTGAACACAGCAAAACGCACTCAAAGCCAATTGTACCGTCTTCTAGCAAGCAACAATGTGTCTGTTACCTGTAACGACGACCGGTTCAATTGCACCTCAACGGCAATCTCCAACTCCGCAACTTACCCACAACAACTTGCCTCTGCGATTCATTTGCAAAATGCTACCAACTGTTCTTTTACGATTAATGTTGTTAATAATAATAAGTAGTAATGGTGTAACCGCCGTCGCGTGCGGAAATGTATCGCTTTCCGCACTTGTTAGGTAAATAACTAAAGTAAAATTTTCATGTAGAAATATTAAAAAATACGAGATGGCAGCAATAATTTGAAAGCGTCTCGGAAAAAAGTAGAATGGCGGTGCTCCTCATAACTAGGTGCTCGATCATTTGAAATCAAAAAACCAAAGTTGTTTCGGTAGATACTCTCTTTACGCAGGTAACGCTGAAAGGGTTTTGCAAAATTTAAATTTTTTACTTTGAAGTGAAATACGTGATTTTTGTGAAAAAAAATTAGCTAATTTGTTAATGTAAAATAAATAATATTAACAAATTTGAAAAAAACTTCAGCGTTACCTGCGCAACAACAATTGTTGAAATAATTCGTCTTTGAGATAAACAATTAGCTTTTTTCATAAATTAGTATACAGGTCTGGCTAAAATTTTGAACACTTATTAATACCAATGATTAATGATGCCCTTATTCTCACAAATTTTTAGCCCTTTGCAATAACTATTGCAATGGTTATAAACATTTATTTGATATTGTTAAAACGCTTCGTATTGGGCTTAATTATTTATCGATCTCAATTTGTAAAAAATAAAATTAAAGGTTTTTTCGTGCTTTAAAATTTCCAATTATTCGTTTTTTATACTGAATTTCGGGCTTTTCCCATTGTTTATAGAAAAACTCTTATCTGGCTGTATCTTTTTATGTATTTGTTATAAGGAAGACCCCCCTTTCATTTAAAACTTTCAGATATCTGCTAAACTTTTTTACACGAAACACATACATTTTTGCTTCACAGCCTGGGCTATACTATCTATAGAGAATAAAGAAGCCAAAAATCTCAATTTAAAACGGACAATTATTGAGTTTGCAAATACAAAAGCAAGAAAAAAATATTTTGGTTTACTATATTTTATGTATCTATTGCTTAAATATTTTTAAATTATTATGTTCTATCATATTTGGTTATCCATGTTTACTAAATATTTTTTTAAAAAGAATATTTTTTTATTTCAATTAGCAACAAATTTTTGCTGTTTGCTTATATTAAATATGAATACATTTTTTTTAGCTAATATTTATTATTTTTGGTTAAACTTATGAGGGCCCCCCCAAAATTTTTGCCCTGACTTCTAGCTACGCCACTGCCCAAAATCGATTCTTTTTTGAAAGGATCCGATTCCAAAAGGAATCGATTACTTATATTTCTAATTTGGAAAAAATCGGTTTATAAATGCAAAAGTCCGCCATTTTGAATACGCTATTTTAAATTATCAAATTTTGACCTAAGATTATTAATTATTACATTGATTTTTGGAAATAAAGATGAAGAAATTTAATAAATCTGCATTTGCTATTAAAATCTTTAAATGTAGAAACACACCTAACATGTGATTTTTAACCAAAATATGTTTTTACAGGTCTAGAGAAACAACATTTAACTAAAACATTTGTTTTCGTAACCATAGAGTGTGGTATCCAAAAACGGAAATAAATTTTACTTGCATTTATCTTAAAAGTTTTGATTGCTCGATCTTATTAGTTTTTTAATATGTTATCCTTGAGATAACCTTAAGGGAATTTTAAATGGGACATTTTATTATTTATTACTATTACTATTCAGTTTGTCTTATAAAAATGAATTTAAAGTAATAATACATTTTTATATTCCGCAAGAGGAGAAATTATTAAACGGTACTTGTAAAATTTCCCGTAAAATTACAATAAGATGTCCCATTTATAAGTTGCTTAAGGTTATCTCAAGAATCACATTTAAAAACCTTATGAAGATCTAGCGTCGCAAGTTTTGCAATACAATTCAGAAAAATGTTCCATTTAAGGGTGGTTTCATGTTGATCTTAGAAAAACATATTTAAATTTAAAGAATATTTACCTAATTTGGCTAAGAGTTACAGCCAAGGAAGTTTAAAGGTGTATGGAAGCCCAATACTGTAGAGCAAAATTGTCCAGGCGTGCAGGGCAGCGGGAATAGTGGGGTTGGCCCCGCGGAGTTTGCGCAATGAATAGTAGGTCAGGGCCGGACTTCCATAATTCTTTGTTACTATCTATAAAGTTGACATCATCAAATGTCAAATTCAACCATTCACTGTTTTTTTTTATTTTTTGCACAAAATTGTTGGTTATTAAACGATACTACTATAGAATATTCAAAATTATTGGGTAATATTGGATTTAATATTATCTGATATAATATGGAAAGAATAGATGTCGAGCTTAAAAAGTTGATAATGTAAGATTAAGAAACCAAAAATCTAATTTCTTTTTAAACAAATACAGAAGAAGCAAAAAGGAACTTTAACGTAAAATTGTACTTTCTTTCATTCAATTAGAGGGATCTGTATATATTAAAATTTGCCTGGTCTGCCCAGTAATTAATAATTTTGATCCTTTAAAAGAATGTACTAAATTATTAAATGAAATAAAAGTACCTAAATGTAAACCTTATTTCTTTTTAATTATCCACAGAAATACACAAACATTGTGGAAATCATCTAAAAGATAGTTAAGATTGCCTTACTTTTCTCCCTGCTATTTCCTATAAAATTTTCATTTTCTATTACTCATAATTAATCTATTATTATTTATTCGGTTACCTAACGTTACGTCTCATTAGAAGCACCTAATTTAAATATAAGAAATACTTACCTAAAGTAAAAAATGCCGGGTATGTTACCCTTGGATTTGCAAGAAAAAACCATAAAACCTCCAGTCATTTTGTTACGATATTATAAGTAACAAACAATTAACACAAAACTATAGACACAATTTAATAAACACTCATCACTAAAATAAAAAGGTTTTTATCAATCCAAAAAACTTCTGCAACCACAAAATATAATCACACAAAGCAAAACAATCGAAAAAAAGGATATAGTTTCAAACGCGCGGCGCACGCCGTTGCACCAAAAACGGTACTCCGGCTCTCATAAAAGTATAATATGTTGCCTAACTACACACTGATTTATCAGTGTGTAAGTAGGCAACACATTAAATTATTTCGTGGAATTTTGTTATTGCGCAGAATCGGCGGGGCCAACTCTGACAGTTATTTTCATAATGGGCTGGGCATTTTTTGATCGAATGGGCCATAGCATTGGGCTTCCATACACCTTTAAACTTACTTGGTTACAGCACTTCAAAATGAGGCTAAAATTATATTTCGCGGCTTGGGCTCCGTGCTAAAATCTTTGACGCTTGATTTATTATCTGGATTATGTAGTATCATTCGTATCATAGTTACCATTTATAAGAATAAAAACTAAAGATGATTCGGATTCGTGATCCGGTAAATATGAATCGATTCCCTTGATTCGATTTCTTTTTTTCCTAAAAAAGAATCGTGTTTCGTATTGGTTATTCGATTCCTTTACGATAATCGAATCTGTAAATCGATTCCTTTTTTTATGGATCCGTTCCAGCTCTGCTACGCTTGATGCTGAAGTAATTTCAGGTAAACTTAAAATCAGTTAATACACCACATCACCTTCTTTGTCTTTTTTAAAAATTTTAAATATACCACTCAAATAAACTAATATGTTATTTATCACAAAACGTCATAAAAAGTATAAAAGCTTTTAGAATTTCCTAACTTTTTCACCTGAAATTTTTTAAAATTTATTTATTTTATTTTATTTTTTTTTAATTTTTCATCTTAAAAACGGTGGCCGACTTGCCACCGAAAGGTAGATTAGTGTTTCTTCTTTTTTGTTGCAGGCGATATGCAAGTTTATAGGGGTCAATAGGGCTGAGCAGGCTCAGTTCGTTATACCCCGGGACCTGGACCGAAGTGGTTCCATTTTTCAAAAAATTGTAAGGCAAGTAATACCAAAGAAACCATACTTAAACGAGTATTAATATTTAAAACAGATTTATTACTTAGACACTTGCTGCTATTCCTGCACACATTTGATGTGAAACTGCAGAGACTTGCCTGTCTGGGAGTTACTGGAGCAATGAAAACTTGCCCAACGGCAGCTCTGGAGACAATGTTGAACCTCCTTCCCCTGCACCTGCACATAAAGAGGGAGGCGATACTGAGTGCCTCCAGAGTAATCCAGACACAAAATATAAAGTCAGGAGACCTGACTGGTCACCTCAAAATTTTGGAAAAAAATCAAGATTGAATCTCTGAACAAACCCACGGACATGATGCCTATAGTGCGGGATTTCCAGCGCTCTTTTGAAGTGGTTATTCAAGACCGCCAAACTATGAGTGAGAATGCACCAAAGTATGAAAAAGGCTCACTTGTCTGGTGCACTGATGCATCTAAGATGGAACAAGGGGTTGGAGCTGGTGTCTTTGGACCTAGATGCAGGCTCCCTCCATCTTCCAAGCTGAAATCCATGCAATTGACATTTGCGCTTCTGAATGTGCCAAAAACGGCCTTCGAGGCGCAACCATATATATTTTATCGGACAGCCAGGCTGTTTTAAAGGCATTGACTTCATGCACTTTTAATTCAAAGCTAGCCTGGGAATGCCGACAATCTCTAAACCATCTCTGTACCAGGACATGAAGGAGTGGAGGGCAATGAAATTGCCGATCAACTCGCTAAGGAAGGAGCACAGAGACCATTCTATGGACCTGAGCCCTTCTGTGGCACCACTAAAGGCCACCTCTACGAGGAACTCAGAACATGGGAAAAAAGTTAAAAAGAGACTTACTGGAACAACATCCCAGGACAAAGGCAGGCGAAAAGATTTATTTCGCATTCACCTAAGTACACAAAGAAGCTACTGGAACTTCAAAAAAATGAACTTAATCTGGTTACCGACTTGCTAACAGGACATGGCTTTTGGAGGTACCACCTAAAAAAAATAGGAAAGACTGAGGATGAACAATGTCGGTTTTGTCACGAGGCAAACGAAACTGCGGAACACATTCTCTGTGAAGGCAGAGAACTTACCCGACAACGGCTTAAATACCTCGAAGGGGTATATCTTACTCCTAGAGATATTATTCAGCTTGCACCGCGTAGTATCCTAAACTTTGCTAAAGGTATAGAAATTACCGGGCACTAAACAACGAAGGGTATTCACAAAAGATCTCTTTAGGTCGAAGTGAATGAGGGCTACACTAGAGCCGAGCGACCCCGTTCATTACAATACAATACAATACAAATGTGAAAATGCAAATCTCGATTATATCGTAAAAATTCTGATCAATACTTATATAAATCGGAAATTTATGTCGAGTTTCTGGTTTTAAATATCTAGGCCCAAGCCAACTTATATTTTCACATAATAAAATAAGTCCAAATCTTAGGAAAGTGGATCAAATTATCGTGGAGAAAACAGGAGAAAATACAGATACTGTATATTTTAGTCATAATGATAATAGCTCACTAATTATAACCTAACGCACACTAAAGGAATCCAATGTCTAAAGTTATAATAAACTAAAAAATACTTTTTTAAATTAAAGAATATTTTTCTCCCAGCGGGCGCGTTGGAATTCGAATAATAAATGATATTATTTTTGGCACAATAAACTACTAAACGATAACACGTGCCTAGTTTATTATTTTAAATTTAATATTTTGGAAATCAAAAATTTAAATCTTGACTTTAATTATGAGAAGAAATGTGTGGCTGTTTAATTTATGGTACATAATTAAACTAAATTGTCTAAAAGTTGTTATACATGGATACCATATTGGTCAATAGATCTCTACTAATTTCTTTGCTAGTTTAACTATCTTGTATCATTTAATTATAATATATTTATAGATTTCGGTTTATTTTTATTCATTGACCAACATTTTTTTGTATCGGTGTTTTTTTTTCAGTTGCTCATATATTTAGTTTTTAAAAATTCTTGGATATATTTTGTTTTGCAATGATTGTTAATAATATAATTTTTAACTGATTAAATAATTTTCGTCTAAAAAACATTTTCTTTTGACCCACTGAAGCCTAGTTTGTCACGAATATACGAAGTGGTTTTTGATATAAAGTTAAGTGTTTTGACGTGTTGAACAAAGCTTATCCTGAATATTTGAACTTATGCATCGGGTCATTGCAGTTTTTTGGCAGATGTTTGCCGTATAGAACAAATTTTGTCTTGTACCATTTTGAACTAAGGTTGCTTTGAATTTTGAATTATTTCTTCGTTTTCTTTTTGCAGACAAATACTGTTTTTGATTAGATAGCCCAGTAAACAAGCCGTGTTTTTACGTGTACTGTATATCCTCAGGAATATTCGTCACCACTAACATCTGCCTTGCAATGAAAAATGAAAAAATTAGGGTAGTTTTCCCCCCCCAAACAATTTCCACTAGTAAAACTAATGAAAAATTTTTAAAATTCAAAATTTTTGCTCGGAAATCGCCTCTCGGAGGTTTTTGGGGTCGCTGATTACGAATCATGTGAGGGTGGTTGCACCCAATCAACACCACTTCTAGGTGTGACAGAAATGGGTAAATTTTGATTGCCACGGGAATCATCTCTTGGGGGTTTTTGGAGTCGCTGATTACAAATCCGCGACCAAAAATTTTGTGAGAAGGGTTGCACCCCATCCAAAGGCACCCCTAGGAGTTACAGAAATGGAAAAATTTTGTTTGGGTTTTTTTGAAATTAAAAAAAACTTGAAAAACGATTTTATTACAGTCTTAATTTATTTTTTCAATAATTTAACTACTTTGAAACCAAAATTCGCGCACATATTATATTGAAAGTTTGTGGTAACTAGACTTCGGATTCGTAATCAGCGCTCCCGAAAACCCCCGAATGACGATTTCCGAGGAAATTTTTTAAAATTTCCCCATTTTTGTAGCTCTTTGGGGTGGTTTTAAAAGGGGTGCAACCACCCTCACTTAATTTTTAACCACGAATTCGTAATCGCCGACCCCAAAAACCCCCGATAGAGGATTTTCAAGTTAAAATGTTGACTTTTTAAAATTTCCCATTTCTGTAACCCCTAGGGATGGTTTTGATGAGTGCAACCACCCCCACACAATTTTTGACCGTGGATTCATAATCAGCGACCGCGAAAACCGCCGAGAGACGATTTCCGAGGTGAAATTTTAAATTTTAAAAATTTTTCACCAGTTTACTATTGAAGATAATTTGGGGGTGGGAAAACTACCTTAATTTTTTCATTTTTTATTGCAAGGCAGAGGTTGGTGGTGATGAATGTTCTCGAGGGTCTACAGAACACATACAAATAAAAAATTTTGAAATCGGAGCTGGTCATCAACTTTTTCACATTTTACAGTATTTTCCGGCTTATTTACTGGGCTAAGATATTTGTATTTATTATTTTTTTTTAGGTAAAATAAAGGTTAGAAAAAGTACCGCAAATGTTTATGAAAGCTTTAAAAATTGCTAGATGGAAGTGAAATGTGTGTGCCGGATGCACAGGGTGTCCCAAATTCGAGCCTCATCATTGGGATTTTGGAAATCTTAAGAGATACAAGGTCGGTTAAATGAAGGCAAAATTGCGCAATTTGATGCTGATCAAAATGACACCTTAAAACTTTAAAAATTTCGAATACTCCTGAAGATTTTTGGAAAAAACCGAATATTCGCGATTTCTTTTTTATTTCTTCATGACTCTATTTGAATAGATGTAACAAAATAAATTTCACATTCACATTGCTACTTTTTCTGTTCTATAAGATAGTGTTATTAAATTTACAAACTGGCGTTTTGAAAGCTGCCATCATCAAATATGTTTTCTTTATATACGGTCCTATATTTTTTATTTTCGATTTTAAGAGCTTCTAAGATCCCAAAACCAATGATTTATCGTACTTATTCGAAAAGATTCATATTAATGGCAATTTCCATGAGAAATTATGTGTAAGAGAGAGAAAAATAATAGATTTTTGGTAGGAAAACATTAAAATGATTTTTCCGAAAATGTGTGATATGTTGGTTTTGGGATCCTAAAAGCTCAAAAATCCGTAATAAAAAATCCAGGGCCGTATTTAAAAAACAAAGTTAATAATACCAGCTCAATGGCGAAACATCGATGTGTAAATCTAATAACACTGTCTTGTACAACTGAAAAAGTAGCAATGAGAATGTAAAATTTATTTTGATATATCTATTCAAATAGAGTCATAAAATAATAAAAATGAAATCGCGAAAATTCGGTTTTTCCAAAAGTCGTCGAAAGTATTCGAAATTTTTAAATTTCCAAGGTGGCATTTTGATCAGCATGAAATTGCGCAACTTTGCTTCCATTTAACCGACCTCGTATCTCTTCAAGTTTCCTAGATTCCAATGATAAGAATCGAATTTGGGACACCCTGTACAAGTGACATGAAATTTTCTGCAAGACAAGTTTGAAGCCTAAATTAAGCAGACAAAGAAAGATATGATGGCTAGCTATAAATAAGTAAAACCTTCTTGTACTTCAGTACGGGTAGTTTTTGTGAAAAGCGATAATAGTATTAAGCTCCGATAAGCAGTATCTTCTTAAAACTTCGTATCAATTATTAAGTAATATGTTTTTTTTTCCAATTTTAAAGAATCATTTCGTATAAAATTTATACAGCTCTTACACTGTATTCATAGTAGTTCTTCTTTTTTTTCCCTGGGAGCCGTCTTGATTTACTACCGGAAGCAGCGCAGCCTCTTGGACTTTTTGTGCCTAATCTCCCATTATCTTTTATATTAATCCTTTTATCCTGTTCCTTCTACAAGTCTGTATAACCCCGAGACTGGTTGGTTAATATATTCCTGTGGGCTCATTTTCGGTTGCCCAAATAATGCCTTTCTTTTGTGATTTATTGCTTCACAATCGCACAGGATATGGTAGGCGGTTTCTTCCCCCTCGTCGCATATTCTGCAATTGAGTTCCCATTGTATGAGCCTATCTTGTGTAGGTGTCCTCTTAGGTTATCGTGTCCTGTTAGCAACCTTACTGTTATGCGAAGTCTTTTCCTACTTTGTCTGAGTAGTTCTTCCTTCGTTCTTTTGGATGGGCCCCTTATGAATCTTTTTTCATGTCTTACTCTACTGAGGTGTTCCCAGTATTGCTCGTATTTGTTTCAGATCCATTCCCTGATTTGCCCTCGTGCTGTGGTTTTGGTCACTTAAAGGGCAGGTTCTGATCCAAAGTATGGTGTGGATGATTCCTGTCTTGCTAGTTCATCCGCTTTTTCATTGCCTTCTATTCCCGAATGTGCTGGTACCCACAGGAGAGTTACCCCGTTGCGTTCTCCCAGGGCTTTCATTTTTTTTGGCATTACCATGTCAGCTTGGACGTTACCTTGAGATTTAATAGTGCCCCTAGTGACGCCTGGCTGTCTGTTATTATCCAGATCCGCTTGGTTTTTTAAGTCCGCTTGTGATTTTCTTTTGTACAGTGCAGTAAAGCATATATTTCCGTTTGAAATACAAAACTGTGTGTTCCAAGTGGAATAAAGAATCGTGAATCCCTCATTTCACTGTACACGCCCGCTCCGTTTCCAGTTTGGAACCATGAATCAGTTGATTTCAACCAACGAACTCAAGGACTAGAATTAACGCACGCCAGTTTGTAGGCAGGGTGTTTGGTATAGTGACCCTGTTTGTTTTTGTTTTGAAAAACATAAACAAATTGCCAGTCTCAAAACCAAAATCGAAATTCCCTTTGAAAATGTAGTAAAATTATTCAAAAATATGGGTTTTATGATTAATATAGGCAACATCGATTTAAATATAAACATTTATTAATATGACAGTTCCAAGCACCGACAACAAGCTTAATTTAATTGCATCAGGTCAGCGAAAAACCAAAATCAGCGTAAATACCTTGAAAAAATAGTAAGCATTATTCAGAAAATAGCGAGTTTTTTTATAATATTGTTAAAATTTATTTCAGAACTCATACGTCATTTAGTTAATAAATTCCGAACTTTACCGATGGAATTAAAGACCCCTTATTTTGGACAGCTGCTGCATTCGTTTAATAAAAAATGATAGTAAATCAGGTGTTGTAAGGCACTTCGATGTCATTTTATCTCTTTCTGATAGGTTGTATTATTCAATACACGTTTTGTAAACTGACTTGATCAACAGCAACCGAATTGAGCATCTAAAGTAAATGTCATATCACTCATATCTGTCTGTCACTTCAGATAGTAAACAAAAATAGTTTTCCGGTTTTAAAAATAATTTTTAACAATAAAGAATCATCGATTTATAAAATGTAAAAAAAAAAAAAAAAAAAAAAAAAAAAAAAAAAAAAAAAAAAAAAAAAAAAAAAAAAAAAAAAAAAAAAAAAAAAAAAAAAAAAAAAAAAAAAAAAAAAAAAAAAAAAAAAAAAAAAAAAAAAAAAAAAATTTGATTTTCAACTATATATTCTCATAAGTCACTTCAGATAATAAAAAATTTTTAGTTTTCCGGCTTTAAAAATAATTTTTAACAATAAAGAATCATCGATTTATAAAATGTAATTTATGGTGCAATGCCATAAACATTGAAAAAGTTATTATTTCCTGAGTTATGTTATTTAGTGTCTTTAATCAATATTGCCGTGCAGTGTGTTTACAAGAACTATCCCTCCTTGCCCCCCTGAATATATTAATGCCAAACAAGGTTTGTTTACTTTATTTCTATCCAAGAATTCGTTGTTTCAAAACCGTGCCGGGGAGATCGGGTTGCTGCCACTTACTTTGATCTGAAATTTTTACTTCAAAGTTTTCGTTGAATGAGTATTGGAAAATCATCTGGTCTGTTGTCTCGTCCAGGGTGTTGCCGCCAACCTGACTTTTTATGTTGTGGTGACCAAACTAACGTAGACACCAGTTGGTTTTTGTTGCAGTCGGAAGTAGTCCATTGTTGCTTCTCCCTTCACTATTTTATAGTAGTTGCTTCAGGCATTTCCCGCTTTGTAGGTTTTCTTCAAGAAATATTTTTGTTTAGTTGAAAGTACGTATTGATTTATTTACCTTCCGAACTTGCAGATTACCTAGGAAAGAGACTTAAAAGACTTTTTATAATTAGAACAACAACATATAAAATATCTTAAAATATATAAAAAAGGCAATAATTAGATTTAGATTTTTTAAAAATTTGTTTAAAAAATCTAATCTTAATAATTTTGACATAATATCAGAAATGACAGAATAATTTGTAATGAAAAGCACATTGATAATTTTCAGAAATTTCAATAGTAGTGGGGTAATTGATTTTAAGGTTTTTGGAAATTACTTTAGCATAAAGTAAAGATAACGAAGTGTTATTTAAATTAATTGATTGATTTGATGCTAAACAGTTCACTTTCTTTAATAATATAAAAGCACTATCTCTAATTTTTTTTGAAGTGACTTTTTTTTGGTAAAATACTAGAAGCATTCTAGTTTATTCTGCGATTATTTTCAAAGGCATGTTCACATATTTTTAATTCGTATAACTATCTATTTCTTAGATCCGTTGGATGTTTGTTGCTTTTAGGTATTTGGCTGATGGTCCAGGTATTTTATTCTTAATTCTTTGTTTTTAGCGTTAACATTAAATAGTTTTGTTTTCGGTGTTTGAGATATTAAATTTATTACCTACTCGTTAAATTTCCCTTTTTAGGGAATGGGGCCTTGTATAAAATGTATTTAAATCTAAAAGTACATTAAATCCCATTTGCCTATTAAAGGACCATCTTCCCAATATCTTTTGTCAGGAAAAGTCCACGCCTGGCCCTTTAAATTTGTTGTCACACCAAAACGCTATGTGATGACACAAGTGTTGCTAAGTTTAAATATTCTTTTGCTTCGTTTATTTATTTTATTTAAAGCAAAAAGAGAAAATCCATCGCGTTTCTTTATTCCGGTTTAAAATAAATCGGGTTAATGTCAATTAAATATTTTACATAATAAATGTAAAGGTTAATTACATCGTCAAAACTCTTCGCAATTACCACAAAACAAAAATACATTTTACAAAAAGTTGGTTGAAGCTTTAAAAACTCCTTAACACCTGGTAAGTTATCATAATTACCGACATTTTGAACCAATGCATTACATTTTTTGTTGTTGTAATCATAGTTTACTGATGAAAATGAACAGATTATAGCATTCTACTTTCTAAATAAACAAATTAAAATGGCACTTATCCACTGACTGAAAATCGAAAGTGTTTCAATATCAATATATCTATTTTTGTCAATTAGCTCCGGTGGTCTCCTGTCTATCAGTCATTGTAAATATGTGTGGTTCTGTGGTTAGCTCCTTGTGACGTGGATATCGTTTTCGCGAATATTGGAATTTTTAATGCTTGTAAGTCTGCTAAAAATTTCCTATAAAAAATATTGACCTGAAGCGTTATTTAGGTATAAAGGGTTATTTTTAGCCAATAAAAAAATAAGTGTTTTCTGCTTTTTTATTATTTAGAATGATTATTTTGTTAATAAGGTCTTAGTTTGACTTTAATTTTATAAAAAGCATATTTTTATATACTTTGGAAATATTTAAGAGGGGGAGTAACGTTTTTAAACTTTTTCTTTTTGCTTTTTTTAAATTTAAGTTTTCTAAATGGAGAACCTTTAAGGAATATTGTGTAAAAATTTGAAAGTGATCGGAGCAAAACTAACAAAAATACAGCGATAAATAAGGTAAGCCGATAAAACTCGCTTATAAATGCTTTACTCCAAATTTTTTAAAGTGTTTTTCCTACAAGTTACGTTTTTAAGGTCGGTGCCCCTCATAACTTCAAAAGTACTGCACCGATCCTTTTAAAATTTTGAACACTATTACTGTACATAATTTACGAGGTAACGCTGAAGAGTTTTTGCAAATTTGTTATTATTTTTTATTTTAGAGTAACAAAGTAGCCAATTTTTTTTCTCAAAAATTACGTTTTTCACTCTAAAGTGCTTCCAAAAGCCTAAAAAATTGAAATTTCGAAAAGTTCGAAAAACCCTCCCAGCGTTACCTGGGGAAAGAGATTATCTAACGAAAAAAATTGTTTTTTTGATTTCAGATGATCCAACACCTAGTTATTGGAGCCACCGCAATTCTACTTTTTTCCAGGCGCTTTAAAATAATTGCTGCCATTGCCGTATTTTTAAATATTACTTCATGAAAATTTTACTTAATATTCTTCGAATGTCATACTTTATTGTAGCATTAGTTTTAATAAATAGATTTTAAGTGTATCATCCATAACATAAAAGTTCGCAAAAACGTGTATTCTTTTGCACCTCCCCTCCCCTTCCCTAAAACGTATTATGTTTGCAATCTCATCTTCTATCTAGGTAAGCTAGCTTTTATGGCATCGGCATCATACGGTGATAATTGCCACTGCGCCAGAAAAACTAGTTTTGCCTACATTCTCCTTGTGAACTAAATTCGATTTTTACAATTTACAAAACCTCACCATTATGTCAAGAAGGCTAATAGTATAATTTTGCTTTATCCCAAAAATGCAATTAATGAATGTATAAGGGCGAGCATGTTGGTTGTATTTATGGGGTATTGAGAAAACCGTAAGAGATAGAGTAATTCCATTTGTACATTCTTAGGAGGTATTTTTAAAACAAATTTAAATGTGTTAAAATTATAAGACTGACTCAATTCATTTTGGAGATATAGGGAGTTTTTGATTTTTTGTTGATTTAACGAGGGTCATGTTTATCGGTTATTATTAGAGATAGAGAAAAACTTTAAACAGCAATATTGTATAGAATTTTACGTAGATTTCGGTGGAGTAGTGAGTTTTTTTCAGTTAGTCTTTACGAGTTATACATAAAGCTGTTTTTTTTTGAACACCCTATATATTATTACCAGTCGACTCCAAATTAAATAACCTTTTTAATAATACCCTACACTCTATATATATAAGTCAGCTAAGAATACTGTTTTTGCAGTTTTCATTTATCTTTATTATTCAAAAACTAATAAATATATGTAGGAGAGAGGGTGGGTTATAATAATTATGTTTTTTTTATGTTAGAACCCTCGGTAAATATAAAGCCCAATGTAACGCCATTAATAAAACATTCTTTTAAAAATTCTTTGGTTTATATTTATGTTTTTGGGGCCGCTGAACCCAAATCCGGGGGCAGTTTCACTCCCTCAGGTCAGGGTCAAGGGCACTTTAAGGTTAAATCTGCAAAATTATTTGTAATCAAATTTGAAGAGTGTATATTTATGTTTTTAAGGGCGCCGAATACGAATTCGTAGTCAAATCTGCAAAATTATAATTTTGCAGATTTGACATGGAAATATATCTCTTGTCCCGATTGGGTCAAACTGACCACGGATTCATATTCAGCGACCTCAAAAACATAAGTATACATTTTTAAATTTTAGTTGCGAATAATTTTGCAGATTTTTCCTTGAAGATTTTGGCTTGCCCTTGACCCTGACCTGATGGGGGAAACCCGGATTCGGATTCAGCGACCTCAAAAACATAAAGACACCAGGTTCAAGTCTTTCGGAACTTTAGGTCAGGATCAAGGTAATTTCAAGGTCAAATCTGCAAAATTAATTTCAACCAAATTTGAAGAGTGCATAATTATGTTTTTAAGATCCCTGAATCCGAATCCGTGGTCAGTTTGACCCTATCAAATTTGGTTGCGATTTGACTTTGAAATGCCCTTGACCCTAACCTGGCGGGGTCAAACTGATCCCGGATTCGAATTCAGTGACCCCAAGAACATAAAAATACAATGGTCAAGTCTTTCGAACCTTCAACTGTTTTTGGTGGGGCTGGAAAGCATTGACAAGTGAATTACTAAAACTAAATAGGAATCAGTTTAAAATAGTGACAGGATTAATACCCGGTTTGCACCTAAGAAAACATATGCACACTATGGGCATTTATAGAAAAAACCCATTTGCAGACTATGTAACAAAGAGGAAAGACAGCCTCTCACTTTCATATATAGTGCCCTGCACTACATCTGGAGAACAAATCAAAACTCATGGTGGAAACCCTTAACCACCAGGGGGGAAAAAAAAACAGAAAAAGGGCTACTACACTGTCTAAACTTTTTAACTGAAACAAATACACAAGAGATACAACAATCAGGCTGCAGGTCGGGGCGGAAAAAACCTAAACTTGTGTATTTATTTTATCAATCAATCAAAACCATACTTCCCTTCCTTATTCTGTAAGTAAAGTCGTAAGTATTTGTTATGCCTTATTACCATTCTTTTAAATGCCATCTTGGTAATTTTAATTATGTCGATCCTAATGATTATTTTTTTTAAAAATATATATAATATATATATATATATATATATATATATATATATATATATATATATATATATATATATATATATATATATATATATATATATATATATATATATATATATATATATATATATATATATATATATATATATATATATATATATATATATATATATATATATATATATATATATATATATATATATATATATATATATATATATATATATATATATATATATATATATATATATATATATATATATATATATATATATATATATATATATGGAAAAATAATATTATGACGTTTAGAAAAAATAGATTTCGCAGATCATCTCTGCATCACCTAAAACCTCAAAAACAATTGAACGGTCCCGATTGTCATTTGTTATTTGGCAGTAAATTTGAATTTTGTTAGGTCGGTTGACCGAAAGTCCCCTTATTTGTCAAAATATCGAAAAATTTAATAAGGATAAGTTGTTCAGAATTTAATTTTATGGCTACGTGTAAAATTTTAAGCCATTTGGATAAAAACAAAAATTTGGAAATTTTTTTTCAATAAAAATATTTTTGTTTTGAAAATTTTTCTTTACCATTTAGAAACAGGTTTTCCAGACCTAAACTAATGTTTTGGCACAATTTTATTTTAACCTAAGTAAGTTAGTCCTTTTTTCCGAAGAAAATTTAAAAAAATGGTGTTTCTCGAAAACCCGAGTTGTCGCATAGGCATTTTTTAAATACCGTAACTCGGAATTTCAAATATTAATTTTTTATTTGGATTTATTTTAAGTATTACAGTAAAACGTTAAAAATTTATTTTATTCTATTCTCATATTTCGTCTGGCTGAAACATATAGTAGACAGAAGTTGGTAAATTTGTCAACAACTTGTATTGAAAACACACGTATAAAAATAAAAGCTTTGTTATAATTTCTAGGCACATCGAAAATGTTAATTTACTTGATAAATAGTACAGGAAATAAAGCATTTTGGCTCAGAATTTTTTTGTCCAACACTGATTTACCTGAAATTTTCATAGAAGGTAGGGAATAGCCCCAGTATCAAAGGTTATATTATGCCGAGGGACGCTTTTATTCGGGGGGTGGTTGCCACCTCACCTTGGGAGTGAATTTTTTTATTACATTTTAACTACAGGAATGAATAAAGAAAGTAATTCTTAGTAAAAAATGTTTTACAGATTTTTTCGTAAAACTAATATTTTTCGAGTTATTCGCGATTGAAAGTAACAGATTTTCGACGAAAAAATAGACCGTTTTAATGGGGTTTTCACAAATAACTCTAAAAATATACATTTCACAAAAAAACAGTAAAAGGCAAAATTGTAGCTTATAAAAAAACCTGTTATTTTAATAATTTTTCTACAACCAATATGGACCGAGCCAAAGCCGTAGCCAGGAATAATTTTGGGGGGTGGGGTTAGCCTTTTGTGTCAGGGGTATCGACTCTCAAAATCGGTTGGTCTTTTGGGGGTACTACATATAATACTATAAGAGAATGCAACTTGGATTGTAAAACCTCGTTTATTTTACATTTAAAGTAATTACCCTTTGCAACCACTGATAATCGATCCTTACGCTGCAACCTATGATACTCTCGATCTAAAACTGAACATCGCTGCCCGCGCGCGATTTACTGAATGGGTACAGAGTACAGACACTTAAAATTAAATCGGTAAGATAGTTTACTCGATTTTTGTTTTCCAGTTCTTTGCATTTATAGTATTTTTTTTTGTGAAAATTTCGGGGGGGGTTCTGAGCCTCTGACTGCCCCTCCTGACGGCCTTGGACCGAGCTACGGCTTGTTAATGGTTAGCTTTTGTTCGTCAAATGCTAAATTTAAAAGATTCAAAGTGAAATAGCGGAAAAAATTGTATTTTTCAAGAAAAACTTATAGTCTTTCTTTAAATATAATTAAACTTTTTTTCAAAACGAAAAAAAGTCTAAAGCTTAAAAATTTAGCAAGTTATGATAAAAACAGGGTCGGTCCCTACTTTTTTCTAAGAAAAAATCAGAGAAAAGAACCCCCTACAAAGATTTTTCTTTGCTTAGATTTTCCGTACAATAAATATTTGGCAAGATATGGCCGTCTAAAGCCTCTATTTACGAGCAAGTACCACCTCATTCAAGCCCTTTAAACTCACCCCATTTCAAACTAAGGGATTTAATTTACATGGCCTTGTAGCTCTTAAAAAATCCTACAAAATCATTAAAAAAAACTTTTTATCATTAAAAATGAAGGAGCTATGTTTAAAAAACCAATCTTTTTTTTTCGAAAAATTCGAATAGCCCACTTCGGAGCATAATAATACTTCACAGTCCTGTGTTTGTATGAATTTTATTTTTGTCTATATATGTACATATGCAGTGTATTTTTGTGTAAATAAATTTTTGTATGTAATTCTACTTTTTTCCTATTTATATTTGTTAAATTACCTAGTTTATAAGAATTGTAATGTTTTAAGGGGTGGTTTTTAAGGATTAAAAATTTGCAAACTAATAAAATTGGTAATATTTCAGGCAGTAATATTTTTAATTAATAAATCTGTTTAGCAATGCTTTTTGGTAATTTTTTTTATTAAGCTATAAAAGGTGTTGATTTATAAGGGTTAAAAAGT
>JAHBCN010010670.1:0-30987 GCA_019359885.1 Listronotus oregonensis | reverse complement strand
GTCGTAAGAGATTCGAAAGAGGCGAGTTAAGATGGGTGCAAGCTCGGGATCACTTTTTTTTAAGACGATTGCTGGTATGCCATCCAGCCCAGACGATTTTTAGTATTATAAGAAGAAAGAATACGCTCGATCTGTTTGACTTTAAAAATTATATCGGACATTTTATGAGAAACAGGGACAACTGTTGGAAGAGGAAGATTAATAGGAGGATCAAGCGTAGAATTGGCAGCAAATTGTTTGGCAAATAGTTCGGCTTTTCCTTTGGAGGTAGAGACAATTCCATCTTCAGAGATTAGGGGTGGAAAAGAATTTGTGCAAAAGTTCTGACTAATATTTTTGGCAAAGGACCAGAAAGCTTTACTGCCATTTGAGCAAGAGAGAACTTTATCTTTTATTCGATTGTTAAAACGGTCTTTTGCTTCTGAGATGGTCTGATTATACTGATTTCTTGCTTCGATGCTAGCCTGTCATTGTATTACATTCTTATTTAAAGTGCGATTTCGTTTCGGACTTGTTCCTTTTCCAGTTGACAAAAGCCAAGATATTTAAAATTATCAGCTGCGATTATTCATTATACGTATGATATTTTTTTGTCGGCGTTATTTAAAACTCTTTAAAATAACTTTTGACATCAAGTTGACAATATTTTTGATTGACAGTGATGGAAACTTCACATAAAAAATAAAATATTATCAGGCACCAATTTTTTTCAAAAGTTTGTTGTCACCGCTGTTTGAAATATAAAAAACAAAGATAAACAAAAATGATGCCATTACAAATTTGGTATAATTCAGACATTATATAGTCGAAGAGCCGAAGAGAGATCGTTCTTCACCCATCTGTTAACCGGATGAAACCCATTTTTTGTTAATCTTACACATAAACAAATGCATTTTGACTGTTTTGCCTATCAAAATATGGTCAAGACTATTTTTAAATAAATTAGCTTTTATCAACTTTTTTTTCTAACTTTGACTATGTGATAACTAAATAAATGTTGGGTAGATCGAAATTTTGAACCGCACAAAACATGCCTAGCTGGTCTTGTCCGCTCATTTTTAGTCAAGACTATCTGACAAGCAGGTGCAAACGGGTAAGTTTTTATAAGTGACTTTTATAATTTGAGAATAAAGATAATTAAATATAAAACGCGTTCCAGCGAAAAAATGTTCAAGCGACCTATTGTCAAGCTTTGAAGTTTATAATGTCACTAAAAATTAAATTAAGAAAATGGATAAAAAATGTTTGGTGTGTTACCAAAAAAATTCTGTTATTGATTTTAATGATGAGACATTTAAAAACTGCTGGCAGGAGTATATCAACGTGTTTTATATTTAGTTATCTTTATTCTCAAATTATAATAGTCACTTATAAAAACTTACCTGTTTGCACCTGCTTGCCAGATAGTCTTAATTTAAAATGAGCGGGTAAGACCAACTAGGCATGTTTTATTCGGTTCAAAATTTCGATCTATACAAAATTTAATTAGTTATCACATAGTCAAAGTTTTAAAAAAAAGTTGATTAAAGTTAATTTAATTAAAAATAGTCTTGACCATATTTTGATAGGCATAATAGTCAAAATGCATTTGTTTATGAGTAAGATTGACAAAGAAAATGGGTTTATCCTATTTAAAGCTGGGTGAAGAACGATCTCCCTTCGGCTCCTTTACTAATAGGACTTTCTACAAAAAATCGGTTAAGAATCACGGTTAGAGATCGAACGCTGTTAGAATAACACCGATATGTCACGGTTTTATACGGGTTTGCCATATGAGACCGTGACGGTGTAGTTCTTACAGCTACAGCGTTCGATCTCTACCAGAGTTTTTTGTTGGTGATTATTTCAGGTTAAAAAATTTTAATATATATTTTTTTAATTTTAAATTTCAAAAAGTTACTTTATTTATGCATTTAAAGTAAAAAAAATTGTGGAAAGCCAATATGGTAATGTAGATTTAATAAGTATATATTAAAATGATACCTGAAATTTATAAATAGTGTTTTTTTACATTAAAGTTTAAAAATTGCCAACGGCTTAATTTTTGAAATTAAAAAACAAAAATAAGTGTATTAGTACTTTTATGTAAAATAAAAGAATAAGAATTGACATTATACAGGGTAATCAAAAATTTTGAGATTTTTTCCGGCCCTGTTATTTATTTATCTTTTTGTATTTGATCGTTTAGTAATGTTCGTATCAAAAATTCAAAAAAACAAGCAAAAAAATAAAAATTTAAAAAACTTTTTTTATCTCAAAAAGTTTTCTCAACCCCCGTTTTTTTACTCCTTCAGAAAAATGCGATATTGCTATAAGTCTTAGAAGCAAGCAATCGAATTCGTGCCGAAAATGAAATCGTAATAATTTTTAATTCTCTATTCGGTAAAACACTTTTTATTCAATTTTAGAAAAAAATAAAGCCACGCATAGGTGCCATTAGAATAAGATTTTTTTTTAAGATTTGTACTCTCCCAGAATTCATTGAGGACGTCTAAGCGTGACTCATTTTTTATTTTTTTTTTTTGGACTGAAAGAACATTTTTGGAAATTTTTCTATATTTTCTTATTCACTCTGTATAACATCTCAATCTCTTAAGACAATCAATAAACCGCAATTTCCAGGAAGATTTCGCCACAACTTCCAATTTTACGTAAATAGGGTTCGTAGAAAGAGCTCATCAACATTCCTGTGGAATAATTGTCGAGATTGCCGCATATGAGAACGACAAAGTTTGGGAAATGCTGATGTTATGTTTAATATTACCTGAAGAGGTAATACTCGTATTTGTTTTGCCAATGCGGTATTTAGTTGTAAATTCTAAAACTGGGGGGATTTATTAAAACAACCAAGTGTGGAAATGTAACTAATTTGAGAACTTATGATAAAGTAATGTTGAACAAAAACTTGACTAGTTTATACAGGGTCTTATGGTAGTAATTTCATATATTAGAATCACGAAATCCGAAAGAAAATTAAATAAAAACTATTTAAAAAAGCGGTCCACCGTAAATTACTGAGTTGATAAACACCAAAATTGTAAGTAGAAATATCAAACTTGCCACTGACCTTTTTGCATCAGATCGTTAGTTCCCTTTAAATTTACATGCCCATTGTCTTTTGGCATGTCAAACATAGCTGCAAGTACTATAAGTAGTCAAGGAAAGTTAGAAAATAAATCGGAAATTTTTAAGGCCAGCAGATATTGAGATGCGGTTTTCTGCATTGTGTTCAGAAAGCTCCCAGAAAAAAGGTCTATATGGTGTGGTTATGTCATTTTTCCAAAAATACATTCTGGTGCAATAAATGCATTTTGCAATTGCATAATTATACTTGAAATATTATTAGAACGACTGTAAACTCGGAAAAATCGCTCGAAAATTGTTACTTGGAGGTTTTTGGGGATGCCGAATTCAATTCTGGCATAAGAATTACCCGGGGGCGCTCGAGGGTGGCTCTGCGGGGGTGCCCGGGTGGTATTGCAGCGTCCATAAAAATCAGCCGAAAACTGTTACTTGGGGGTTTCGGATATGCCGAATTTATTTCTTGCATCAGAATTACCCGGGGGCGCTCGGAGGTGTCTCTGCGGGGAAAGGTAATGAAGAAAGTGAAAAATCATCCCCGCAAAGCGATCCCCGAGTGCCTCCGGGTAATTCTAATGCAGGAATTTTGGCTGATTTTTTATGCAATTTCACCCCCAAGAGCCATCGCTGAGCGCCCCCGGGTAATTTTAATGCCAGATTTAAATTGAGCATCCCCGAAAACCCCCGAGTAATGATTTTTAAACGATTTTTCAGATTTCCAGTCATTCTTATAATATTGCAAGTAATTATGCAACTGCAAAATGTATTTATTGCACCAAAATGCATTTTTTAAAAAATGACATAACCACACTATATAGACTTTTTTTCTGGAAGCTTTCTGAACATAATACAGAAAATCGCATCTTGATGGCTACTGGCCTAAAAAATGTCTTTATTTCGGTCGATCTGGATCTAAATGCCCAGGACTAAAGTCCCAAATATCATTTGGTGAGGTAAATTTACTAGTCTACTTTAGGAGGCTAAAAAACACAACTTAAAAAAAATCTCAGCTGTTTTAATAAATAAAAACATAAATCTTTTTTTTATAATATTGTTTTCTTTTAAAAATACAAAAAAAAGTTATTTAAATATCTTTTTTTAAAAACATCCACGGGTCGTCAAAATGAAGCCTCAAAAAAAAGTTGACCAACTGTGGACAGATAATCTTCGGATCGACAAGTCTTAAACAAAAAAAAAACATATGGTTTCTTAAAAAAGAAGGTCTCTTACAAGACAATTTAACACTTTCAATCAAAAACTTAAAAAAAATCCAGTATTTTGGCTCTGTGAAAAATCGATTTTTATGCCAAATTGTGATAAATTGCCTTACAAAACATCTCAATGAACAAAACGCGACAATGTTATTTAAAATCGGTTTGGTTGTTCCGGAGATAAACTGTCCGCAGTTTAAAAAAAAAGTCATTTCAAGAAAAACGCGTTTAAAGTTGACTGCGAAGGCAGCAAAGAGCATGCGCACATTTTTAGTTAATTTACAGTATTAGGATTCGAATTTCTTAACAATATTTTAGAAGGTGATTTTTAAAGGTCCAAGGATGTAAGAAATGCAAAAAAATCGATTTTTTGAAATTCTAAAGTGAACTAGTACCTTAAAGAACTTGAGAAAAGGTTGCCAAATTATGCTACTATCTCCTCGCTTTTTTATCCCTATATTGCTACTTCATAAAAATTAACTTTTTTCGTATAACAAGATATCTAACGGCTTACTTTATTATTTCTAATATAACTTCTTTAAACACTCTAATGTGGGTGCCAAGACATAAGGAGTGGAAGGTAATGAAATTGCAGACCAACTAGCCAAATTAGGTGCATAGATCTAGTTTTAGGTACCGGAATCTTTCTGTGGCACAACTAGAGGCAATCTATTTAAAGAACTCAAAAAATGGGCAAAAAGGTAAAAAAAGACTTACTGGAATGATGCTCCAGGCCAAAGACAGGCGAAGAGATTTATCTCACAATCGCCCAAGTATACTAAGAAGTTATAAGAACTTTAAAAAAATGAATCCAAGATAGTCACTAACTTCCTGATTGAACGCGGCCGTCTAAGGTATCGCCTCAAAAAGAGGGGAAAGACTGACAATGAACGCTGTAGGTTTTGTGACAATTAACACGAAAAATGCTAAAATATCTAAAAAGACCATTTTTGACTCCCGAAGATATTAAACAACTTGCTCCCCATAATATTTCGAACTTCGCGAAAAGTTTTGGTAATTGAGGGGATCAACTAATGTAGGGAACCAACAAAAGATATTTTTAGGCCGAAGTGGAAGCAGAGCTGGGTTAAGTTGAGCGATCCCACTCACTACAATACAACCTATTTAAACACCTGCATGGCAGTCCGATTTTAGGTAGACAAGGCGGGTTTTAACCAGGACCCAGGGTTACTGTACTAATATAAAATATATTTCCTAAAAAAAATATTTTCTGTTTCTTTTTTTTGACATGGTACCAAAAATGTTTAAATAAATTGTTATTTGGAAGCAAAATCTATAATATGTGTGGTTCTACATTTACCAATGAACATTTATTTTAAAATCATATTTTTAATTAATTTAAGTAACTTTATTTTATATAGACACGTTAAATTGACGGCAACGTTTCACGTAACTATATGGCCTAATTTTCAAAATACCGTGCACAATATTACTTTTACTGTCGTTTAAGTGACTAGTAATAAAAATATTAAAACAGGGCGGCGTTAGAGGTTCAAAAAATCATTATTTTACAAATTAAAAAAAAATTAAAATCTTAAAACAACACTATTGATTGTAAATTTACTGTCTAAGAAGTAACTAATTTCAATGTAATAAATTATTGCCATAAAACCCTGTTTGTAATATTTTTTTAATTAATTTTAATGTACTATTATTACAATTTTACAAAAAAACATTGCATAATGATTTTAAAATATTAAATTAAATATAAATAGAAATAATTAAATTACAAGGTTTTAATTTATAAGGGAGAGGGGTTTCTAAAGACTGTCCAAAACTTTAGTATTTAATACATTATAATATTCTAAGAGAAAAGTTTGTAGAAACAATGGTCCGAAAATGCTTTGATTTAGAGATACAGGAAGTTAAAAAACGTGATGAACATAATAAAAGTGTTTAACTTTAATCCTCTTTTTTAACTTCACTTGCCTGGCTCCTAAATAGGTTAAAGTAATTAAAATAAAAATGCAAAAAAAAACTAAACCAAAGGCAAATTAATTAAGTTTTAAAAAGTGGATATCACAAAACTAGTCATAATGAAAATTGGGCATTAATTTAGGTCATTGGAAATATTGAAAGTTAAAAGAAATACAACAACCGAATAAATTTTAGAAAGTTAATATAATAAAAACTTGTTTAGATTATATTGAATTCCACTTTTGCTAATATATGTCAGTGGTCCTAATTGAAGTAAAAAATACGTGTAGACTTGGGGGAAAGCAAAAAAGAAAAATTAGCCTGCCTGTTTGTTTATATCAAATATATAAAAGCTAAAAAATGGTCTCAAGGAAAATAAAAAATTAATTTTTATAATTTATCATTTTAATTAAAAAATCAAAATCACTGCATTAACAGTTAAGGAGTAAAAATTCTTTTTATGGTTCAATAAGCACTTTAAAATAATTAGTTTTTGCCAATTCCTTGCTCTTTTTTGAATTTGAATGACTTTTTTATGCAGATCTCTTTTTTTCGGTTCAAAATAAAGACAATGGCCTTAGCTGCGATGGAACTGCCGAATAAATGTTTAAATTTATTTATCTGCGATCTTAAGGAGCCATTATCCGTTTTTCGCCCTATTTGGATTTTTTTATAACTATTTAGGTATATTTATAAAAAATAATTGGTAGGTTATTATAGTTTTGTAGAATTAGCTACCAAAATGTTTTTCCAAATTTTTTAGCCTTATAATATTTTTGAGTAATTTGTTCTTTTACGCCAGTGTAAACCAGATATCCAATAACCAGTACCTTTAATAAATCTTTGATTGGGGCAGCAAAAATCTTGTCCAGTTTATTGTTTTAAAGAGAAAAAAATATCTACCAGTACTCATCACTTACTTATAAGTGGTTAAATTCTACAAGTTTAAAAAAGCTGAGATTCTTATTCTGAACCAAAAAATTATCCCCCTTTTTAATTTGGCGTTCTCCTTCCAATCCTCACCATAAAGCATCCTTGTCTTGCACATCAAAGAGCTTATGACAGGCTGTCCCGCTTTTATAGGTATTCTTACTACTTTTCCTTTAAGAAAGTGTTTAATGAAACAACAAAAAACATTATTTCCATGAACAGTCTATCTGAAGCAGCCCCGAGGATCCCACATTACCTGCACATTTATTGCTTGAGTATCCAAAATGTAAAACCTGCTGCTTGCAAAGGCTATTTTTTGTCTCCAAATCCAAAAATAGCTAATAACAAATTACTTTTTGCTTTCCCTAAGGCGCCCACAATACTTTAGTTCTATGACTTTAAGCCTCCACCGACTAGTCTGTAATAAAAGAAATATATACGAATTAAATTGAGTAGAAAAGGTCACGAAACTTTTTAAATATTTTTTTACCATTTATAAACAAAAAAATGAAATCCCGTTTATCCTAAAAAAATCTCAAATTTCTTACCTTTCACTAACAGACGACATCTAAAAATTTTGCGCTTTGCTGGGATTTGCAATTATATTACTCAAATCCTCATTTCCGGAGTGGAAAATTATTTCCTTGCCTCGCCTTCAAATTTCAAAAGGATTTTAAATAAACGTAATTTTACTTACGTGTACAATCATTTTCAAACACAGATTTCATTCAATACCATAACCGTAATAAATTTTGATTAATAAAATATTAATGAATCGACTGAATTGTCTGTTACTTAATAACAGTGTATTTTGGGTACTTTGTTTAACTTTAACGTACGTAATTTAAGTAATAGTCGAGGCAATGAAGCACTAAAAAGGCCAAAAGATCTCGATTTTTTTTCCGCAGGTCGGATCGGTATGCGGTTTTTTGCATTCGCTTGCAAAAATTATTTGTAAAATTCCCCCGTAATTTCCGGGATGTACCAACCGAAAATTGAATTGCTGCAGCCAAAACTGCATTTAAAAAATGCATTTTCTGAGACCTCTTTTGAAAGATTTAATAACTTTGTAAATAAGAGTCAGAACTGGCTCAAGTCGAGTACCCAGGGGTTTTTAAGGTCGCTGATTACGATTGTGATGTATAAATTGACCCACAGCCGACCTGGAGCTCAGGAACGCCGATAAATATCATCTCCGTGGAATTCTCCCAAAATTCACGAGGGGAAGGAGAAAAACTCGGCGCTCGGGGGGTTTTTAGGTTGCTGAATTCAAATATGGCATCGGTAAACACCCCCCCGGACACCTGGTGCGTCCAAACCTAGACCTGGACATCATCTCCGAGAGTTTTCCTGAGAATATCGACAAAAACAACCCGAAATTACAATTACACGTCGAAAACTATCCCCTAAACACCTAGTGCACCGGAACCTGGCCCTATGCAGTTTTGACGCCGGTCTCTTAGACATCCGGTTTGGTTTACATTCATAGTAATGGCATCAATGTCAAGATAAAAGTTCCATGGCATTCAGGGCCAGGTTCCGGTGCACCGGGGGTTCGTTATCAACATGAAATTCGGATTCAGCGTCCCAAAAAATCTCCTTCAAGTTTTTCGGTTCGTCTTTTTCGATCATGTCAGGAAAACCCTCAGAGATGGCGTCCAGGGCCAGGTTCCGGTGCACCAGGTGTTCAAGGAATCGTTTTCAAATAAAAAAAAACCCCCGCTCAATGATTTTCGGGTTGTTTTTGCCGATATTGTTAGGAAAATTCTCGGAGATGATGTTCAGGGCCAGGTGCCGATGCACCAGTTGTTCAGAGGGTCGTTTTTGACATAAAATTTTGACTTAGCGCCCCAAAAAACCCCCGCTCAATATTTTTTTCGGGTTGTTTTTGTCGATATTGTCTGGAAAATTCTTGGAGATGACGTTCAGGTCTAGGTTGAGGCGCATCAGGTATCCGGGAGGCCATTTTTGACGTGAAATTTGGATTCCCCGCCCCAAAAAACCCCCGCTTAGAGATTTTCGGGTTGTTTTTGTGGATATTGTCAAGAAAATTTTTAGAGATGACGTCCAGGGCTAGATTCGGACGCACTAGGTGTCCGGAGGGTGTTCGCCGACTTGCGGAAAAAAATCGGAAACTTTTTTGCTTCATTGCCTCGACTATAAGGCGCTATTTAAATACCACCCACGGTAATTATTGTCAAAAAAGTATAATACCTTGGATATACGGGTAAAATTTAAAGTTTTAGTCCGGAAACCCAAAAAAAAGTTGTAAAAATAAAAATAAAAACAATATTTCAATTTTTTTTTATTCGTTTGTAATTTATTTAACAATGTTTAAAAAAAATACAAAATCGACTTAATAAAATACTTAAAAAACACTGTTCTGCACGAAAATCCTTTTCGCCAAACAAATACGTTATTTCGATTTCCTACCTGTTTAACCCTTAAACCGACCTATAAATTGTCGTATCACGTAACAGAGTCCATAGAGTACCAACAACATGTTTTAAGCAGGTGTAAGAATGAATGTACCTATGCGATACTTATCTTTTTATAGCATAATGGGTTACGACATTGCCAAGCCCACAGTTTCTCTTAATATAGGGAAATTGCGCACCATCTGGCAACACCGCATGGAGGGTGTCTAAGGATGTCCCCCATCAACGAAGTCTCAACCCCCTAGGGCTTTAAATAAAGGAAATAGCCATTGAACCCCATGCAATTCCAGATTTCACCGTACCCCATAGTTGTCGAAGAGACAGCTACTCATTAAAGCGCTCCCGTATACAAAAATCGTTTCTAGAAAATACCAGATTAAAAAAAACATACCGGAACATGCGCTTATTACTCCAAAGCATAAAATACGAAGATCATAAGTGAAATATCTGTGTCGATCTCAAAGTTGTTGCACTGCTCACAGGACTGCAGAGTGGCTTCACAAAATATTGTTGTTTTTTATGCGAATGAGACAGCAGACCCAGAAACCAACATTATTCAGTTAAAGATTGGCCGCAGAAAGTTTATTTACCTCCTCTGCACATAAAAGTAGGAGAGAAGGAAATGCGTTCCTTTATTTAAGACAGAAATTTCCGCGTATAAGTGAAGCAAAGCTTAAAAAATGAATGTTTGTTGGACCTTAAGTACGAAAACTTTTTAAGGACCAAAATTTTAAAACAACACTTTTTAAAAAGCAAAAGAGGACATGGGATGCCTTTAAAAATGTATGTAGCAACTTCCTTATGAACAAAAAGTACTAGTAACTACAAAGATCTAGTTGAAGAAATTATCCAATCTTATAAGGCCCTAGGTTGCAATATGTCACTTTATCTGCATTTTCTTTACCAAAACTGACCACAACATTTCGAGTAAAGACCGTATTTATAGAATTTCTTGTAAATGTGGTTAATTATAAATTGGGGTAACAAAACGACCACTTAAAATTAGAGTTACAGAACACAAAAACATACGGAATGGGATAAAACGTCGAGATCGAGGGTTGCCAAACATTCATGTCAAAACAAAACTGCACCTAGTGAAGTTTGAAGCAAAAATTGTTTTTTCTTATACAATAAGATACATATTTTGTAAAAAAAAAGTGGTTTTGTTTTTTTTTAAGAAATTTACCGAAAGAAAAACAAAATTTAAAAAGCTGCAATAATTTCAAACAACCAGAATGTATTTAGCAAGCCTTATTGACATTCCAAATATCTGGCACCCGTTGTTAAAGCGCAAAAAATCGGTAAAAAATAAATAGTATATAAGCCCTTACCGAAATGGTGTGTACAAGTTAATAAATAAAGACCATGGAAGTCCAATACTTTAGTGTTAGTAAATTTGAACGATATTTTTACAAAGACTTAAAAAGACCTTAGAAATTTTCATAATATTAATAAAAAGTTTATTAAATCAATTAATTTTACATATAAAAATGACGGATTTGTGTACCTAAAAAAATAGTTTTATTTTTGTTATCTCAGCTATCCCGGAAGTTGATCCAGACCCTAAATTTTACACCAACATTTAAAAGACACGTCTTTGTGTAAATATTATGTAATTCTTCATCTACTTTCCCTAAAGAAAAGGCATATTTTTCCCTTATCTGTCGATCTTTCATTAAAACTTTATATAGAGTTTGGGAAGTATTTTACAACGGGTCTTTTAAAAGATGTATAAAAGTGAGTTCATTAGTGATTAATTTAGCTATCGCAAAGTTAATTTTGCTGCTTTTAAAAGTTGCCGCAAGATTTAACGAAATAGACGTATCGCAGATTATCTATCAAAATAATTTGCCAAAAAGATCTATCTCAAAATACAAAGTTTTAATTTTAACATTTAATAAATAAAGAAGCTGTATGTATTTCATAAAATTGTTTGTTTATTACTGAAACCCTAGGAGAGCGCTTGCGGCTATCTAACTATCCATTGGTGCCATGTTTTTAGAAAAAAAACTTCTTCTTCTTCTAGTCTCGTATGCTCCGCGCACATTGGGGTCATTGGATCAATCTTCTCATCTCCTCAGAACAAGGGTGTTTTTTTCAGCTTGACGAAACAGTGTTGCTGCGTCTGCTTTTCCACTTCAATCTCTGATGTTACGCAACCAGGAGTGCTGCTTTCTACCAGGTCCTCGGCGACCTTCACTTTTTCCTTGGAGTATCAGTTTTAAGATAGAATACCGTTCATCACGAAGTATATGACCCAAATAGGATATTTTTCTTTGTTTCACGATATTCATATTTTGCCTTTCGGTACCTATCCCTCTAAGTACCTCTTCATTGGTAGTGTAATAAGTCCACGATATCGTCCACAGCCTTCGAAGGGTCCACATTTCCAAAGCTTCTGTGCGATTTATTGATCTTACAGTGCATGTTTTAACGCCGTAACAATTAACTACTCTAAGTCGCATGCAGCAACAAAAAAAAAAAAAAAATTAAATTAAATATTAAAGGTACCTACACGTGTACCTTCACCAGTAACTATTTTTTAAAAAAGTCATGTCAGAAGTCAATGTCAGTTAACAAAACACAATTTTTTAGTTTCTTATCTGTTTTAAGTAATATAATCAAATAATTTATGTGCTACATCCGTCCGTCAATAACCAATAAATCTGAAATAACATATGTATCTTATAACGGGTTGCCAATGTTTTCAAGTAAGTTTATTTTCCATTTTTATATAATTTCATAAAAATAATTATTTTATTATAGTACTTAAAACAAATCAATTTTATAAAGAATTAAACCTTTTTATGTCTTTTCATGTTTTTTGTTACTATTATTGCGAGAGCAGACTAGCTCTCCATAATAATTAAAAAAAAAAAGTATAATTTTTTTTTTTTAAATAATATATAAAAATCTTTATTCTGGAGAAAAGCCAAATAATTTTTCTTTTAATTTGATATTCCCAGAAATCAAAATAAACTATAAAAAGCTATAGATAGATGCACCTATTAAGTTCCGCAACGTGTTACTACATATATAAACACTAACTTTAATTAGCAAAAAAAAGAAGCTTCTTAAATCAAATTTTTACAGTCTGCAAATTTTGAAGCATAAGGCTAGATTGCCAAATCCACAAAAAAGTTGCAGGCAGACGGTTTTCTCCAGTACAAGAGTAAAGGATACTAATGCTAGTTCGCAAAAAAATCGTGTAACTAAAAACACTTTTTTACATTCTGCCAAGCACAATTTAGACTAATGTGTGGATGAGATTGACGAGTTTTCACAAGGCAGACTGTTTGCCGATTTTTAAAAATTTTTTCGTAAAAGTTATTTAACACATTTTTCACAGTATTTCAGAACAATTTTTTACTGTGTAAAAGTTATTTAAATATAAACTTAACAGTTCACAATATTAAATAAAACAAATGGCAGCCTAATACGATGTATACATATAACTGCAATTAACTTACAATTCACGCACATTACGTAATTGGGATTCTGGAAGTTTATTTTTTAACATCAATTTTTTTCAAAATTAATTTTTAACAAATTATTTTTATACTATATCTAAAAACGAAGTAACTGTTTTGTGTGTAAAATATTCATAAATTTACACACAAAAAAGCTTCAAGTTAGCCAATAATTCTGCAAATATTCCCCTACACATTTAATGTAAAAAATGTATAATAATAATAAAAATGTAAATTTTAAGAAAAAAAATTAATTCAATTAATATGTATAAACATACCTAAATAAATATTTAAATTTATTTGAGAAAAATTTTAAAGATTATTAAATTTAAAAAAATAAGAAAGGTATGGGGTAGAATCAAACCCGGAACCTCCGGGTTGGAAGTCTCGAACGCTACCGCTGAGCCACATGGCTATATAATATAACATATTGTATAATCCGACCTTGATCGCGTCGACTTGGGACAGGTTTCTGCTGTCTGCTTTTACAAAATAGTTGTCCATGGTAAAAGTACTTGACAGAATTTGTAAAATATTGCAAATAAATCACACAAAAACAATGGATAGTATAGGAAAATCTTATTAAAACAGTTTCGAAAGCTAATATATCACAAGTAGGCGCAAGTAGGCAAACAAGCAGGGGACGTCGTTATAAACTTGACCAATCAGGAGCGTTTTGTGTTATGTGACAAATGTTTAAAAAATACTTTTTAGGTACGGATTTTTAAATAAATAAATTATTATTTTCAACTTACGTTAATAAATAACCATTTTTAAACTCATAATTTATACTGATAACAGTAATTGACACTTTATTTTTCGGATTGTCAAATAGCCTATTTTAGCAGTAGAGCGTCTATCCTTGAGCGTCATCCCGAGCAACATGGCGGAGCAGGAAGAAAACATAGAAAACATACACTAGTACCTTTACAAATCGTCTGCCATTCAATAGTTTCTTTATTTATTACCTAAATATTGTTTGAAAACAATGGCAAACTGTAAAAAATTGTTAACCATTATAAGTTTTTTTACAAGTTTAACTGCGTCTGCCTACATTTTAAACTTTGTGAATTAGTATGCTAATAATTTAATATGTAATATTATTGTAAAATTTGTTATTTATTCAATAGGCAGACTGTAAAAAATTGTTCTGAAATACTGTGAAAAATTTGTTAATTAACTTTTATGCATCAATTTTTAAATATCGAGAAACAGTCAGCCTTGTGAAAATTCGTCAATCTCATGAAAACATTAGTCTAAATTGTGCTTGGCAGACTGTAAAAAAGTGTTTTTAGTTACACGATTTTTTTGCGAACTAGCCTTAGTATGCTTTACTCTTGTACTCGAGAAAACCGTCTGCCTGCAACTTTTTTGTGGATTTGACAATCTAGCCTTATGCTTCAACAATTGGCAGACTGTAAAAAGTTGATTTAGGAATCTTTTTTTTTTGCTAATTAAAGTTAATGTTTATATATGAAGTAACACGTTGCGGAACTTAATAGGTGCATCTATCTATAGCTTGTGGCTATAAATATCACCCGTATAAAAGGCAGCCTGTAAAAAATCGGTCTCTTTTTTCTGCCGCGAGCGCTCGGTCTATGTTGTTTTGGCCAAACCTACTCTGGTTTTGATGTCTTCATCACAATCCCATTTATTATTAATGATAGCACCCAGATACCTGAACTTGGAATCTGCCTTGATCGTCTTTCCGTTAATCACGATGCGGGGGACCGCGGTCTGTCTACCAATCCTCATGACTTTTGTTTTTGATAAATTAATATTTAACCCGTATCTTTTTTCATGGGCATTTATTCTGTCAATCAGAATTTGCAGCTCTTTGACCCTACTTGCTATAACGAGTGTATCGTCGGCGTATCTTAAGTTATTTAGGGGCCTGCCGTTGATTTTTAGTCCTATCAATTTATTTTCCAATGCTAACTGGAATATCTTTTTCACGTATAAGTTGAAAAGTAGAGGCGACAAAATACATCCCTGCCGAACACCCTTTAGGATACTAAATGGTTCAGTCACAAGATTGTTGTTTATTCTCACTTCTGCCGTCTGATTTCAATAGAGATTTTGATAAACCTTATGTCTTTTTTTCACTTCATGTTTTGAAATAAGTATCCACTTTACGTCCATATATTGCACTAAACTTATTAACTTGTTTAATAATAATTATTAATTACGTATATTTCTTACTCTTTATACAAACTATTAATGCAATAATCTATTTTTAATATATTTTTATTAATAGCATAATATTTCATTTTGGAAAAAACAATTTAATAGTAAATATCGTTATCATGGTATTGCAAGTATAGAGCAAGCGTATTTTAAGTTCAATTATTGACCCATAGCGACTAAGTTTGTGCTAATACAAAAAATTGTTAATCTTGATATGGGTAACAACATATGCAAATTTTATAAAGTTATCACTGTTTACCAAGCCATATAAGATTTGCGCCATATCTTGTTTAAAAAGTATAGTGTCATTATGCCTTAAGAAATGTATTGGTGTGTTTTTTGATTTGGCGAAAGCGTTTAACACGGTACGTCAAGGCAAGCTCCACAGCTCGACAACTGTGAAGTTTGGGGTGCTGTGTTAAATGTCTTTGGATCATATGAAACTGACAGGAAGAAGGTTGTCAAGATTCGAGACTGATATAGTGGTGCTATGGACATCAAAATGGGTGTTCCGCAAGGAACATTTCTTGGGCCAATTTTATCTATAACCTATTTTAAATCTCTGACTAGTCTTATTATAAATGGCACAAGAATATCATATGCTGATGACACGGTCTTACTCCTTTCAGGGAGGGTTGGAATGAGGTAAAGGTGCTATTAAAGTTGGGTTTGGTTAACACTAGATTTAAATAAAACGAATTACGTAGCTTTTTCTATAACATTAACTGGTCGTCCTAATTTTGCCAGTATCACTGTGGAGAATATTGAGAAACCCATTGAAGAGGTTTTACGCACACAATATTTAAGCCTGAATAATTGATGCACACTTAAAATATAGCAAAATTAGTACACAAATTTTATCTTTACCATGAAATATAGTCTACAAATCTGCTACTAATAATATATATAACACTGGTTGAGTCTTTTATTGAATATGGTATATAGTAATATGGTACAACAGCGCCATGAACCAATTTATACCATACTTTATTATCACCTCAGGCATTACTACGGCATCAATGAAACAGCAATTCTGCCATTTGCTCCCGGCCATGTCGAGGCGGTGGTGGAGAATGACAACTGTCGCATACATTGGAATTATGCATTCTCAACTACGCATCAAATTTACGCCAATAAACCTAATATCGTTCTCCTTGATAAAAGAAATAACTCTTAGTATGTGATTAAGTTCTCCGCCCCAGCGAAAACTAACATTAATATAAACGAACGGGGGAAACGAGCCAGATATCAGGATCTTCTTGGCGAACTTCGGAGGCTCTATCCGGAGTAAAACGAGCGACTGGTTGTTCTGATTGTCGGCGCTTTGGGGGCATCAAGAAAACGCGTTGGGGAAGCTAAAGTGTATTCCCGCATGTCAAAATTTACCCGAACAACTGGGGATGAAAATGCAGAAATCTGTAGTCCTTGGGTCCCTTCGTCACTGACCAAGCGGACACGAGGAGTGGCCTTCGATACGGATGGCCTTCCGCATGACGCCCTATGGGGTCGGAGCCATGGTATACGCTATGTCGGATCTTTGTAAATAATACTAATAATAATGATAAAATATTTGAAGATATATTTAAAATAAAATGGAAATTTTATTTTTTTAACAAATTTATTTTGTACCATAAAATCGCTCCTAAATTTCTTATTCTCATTGGGCTTACTTTAATATAATTATAAGTATATAAGTGGGTGTATTATGTATGTGTAGGTATGTATCAGTATGTGGATCTTTTTTTTTTTTTTTTTTGATAAAGTGGTATAGACCAATACCTAATTTTTAATTTGCCTAATAGCTCCTAATTTAGCTAGATTCTATAAAAAAACATTGTTTTTACCATAGAATTAGATACCAAAACTGTAAACTATATAAAATGTAAAATTAAAAAATAAATAAATAAAAAAATTATTGAATCTGCACTTTTCTAGAAATGTATAGCGTTTTTTTTAATTCTATGTATTATAAAGTAACAGCAAATTCAGAATTCGGCTATTTTCTGTAAAACTCTATTTTCTAATTTAATTTCTCCCCAAAACAATTAACTACCTCCGAGAAAAAATAAACCAAAACTAATTATCTAATTTTATTAAATTACTTAATGCGGTGGTTAGCGGATTAATTAACACAATTATTACATCCTGATTAAGCATTATAAAGGCGTTAAGCACCCTTTAATTAAATACAATTGAATTTGTGGCTGCTTTTCTATTGAAAGCGTAATTTTGTGCAGAATTTGAAGCAGGAAACGCAATTCAAATGTCATCCAAAATACTTTTAATTGTAGCACATCCATAATGATCGCTACAATAGGTAACACAAAAGTTAACAAATTTGAAAAACTTAGAGGTATGATAAACATTTTAATTTTTTTTTTAAAGGATATAAAAAGAATAAAACAACCCCAGTATTTTTACAACTATGCATAGTTTTATAATTACTTAGACTTGTCGATTTTTAGTTTTACACGAGATTGCACCCAAATTTAGGACACACTTTTAATTTTTTTTTACTGGAATATCCGAAATTTAATAAGATTTTAAAATTCTACTTCAGATATTAGTTTCTACACAAACATATCCGTTTGGGGTAGATATTTAAGGTGGCAGGCCGGTTTTTTTTTCTGAAAACCCTTTTGAAAAATATATACCGGGTGACACAGCGGAGATGTAACAACTTTTTTATTTATGAGGTCTAATTCTTGAAATTTGGGTGATGCACCTGTCATAAGGACACGCTTTTAATAACTTAATAAAACCAATTTATTCACTTCCGGTTTAACCGGAAGTAACCCTAAATTTAAAATTTTAAATAGCAACTTGTATATTTTTTTAGCCTACCTGTTTCGCCTTAAAATTCTCTTTTGAGCCATGTGTCACACTTGTCATTTGAAATTTTAGTAGACCATAATGTGACAATTGCAAATTATCAGCTTGTAAGAGACTTTGAGATGAGAAGAATAAGGTGTAAAAATATTTGTGATTTTGTTAATTTTTATCTAATTAATAAGAGTTAGGAATAGAGGTTAGTTTTTAAAATTTTAGAAATGTATTTTTTTAACGCTTAATACCTCAAAATCCAAAATAAAAACTCCAATTTTTATTTAATGTAATTTTAGATCAAACATTTACTATTTCATATTATTTATCACAACAAGTATGAAGTACTGACTTTTTAATTAAAAACGCAAAATTATACATATTTAAATTTTATACCTTTGTGTTATAGGTTTAATTATAAAATACATTTCTTTGATTTGTACCAATAAATTGTCTTTTTATTTCATAGATTTATTGATATGTTAAACATTTTTATTATCCCTATGCAGGGATATTACACTGCCTACTTGGCGCGTTATTGTTACCTGTACTTATACTTATAAAGATTTGCGAATCAATGTAAATATGTATAATTTTGAGATTTAAATTAAAAAGTCAGTTGTGCATACCAATTTTAATAAATTGTATAAAATAGTAAATGTTTGATCTAAAGTAAAATTAAATAAAAAATCAAAGTTTTCTATTTTGGATTTTAAGATATTAAGCGTTAAAAAATAAATTTCTAAAATTTTAAAACCCAACCTTTATTTTTAACTTTTATTAATAAAATAAAAACTAACAAAGTCATAAATATTTTTACACCGTATTCTTTACATCTTAACGCCCTTTGCGCGCTGATCATTTGTAATTGGCAGTCATAGCATTTTGAAATAAAAAGGCAAGGGTGACACATGGTTAAAAACAGAATTTTGAGACGGATCAGGTAGGCTAAAAATATATACAGGGAGCTATTTAAAATTTTAAATTTGGGATTACTTCCGGTTAAACCGAGAGTGAAAAAATTGGTTTTATTAAGTCATTAAAAGCGTGTCAATATAACAAATGCATGACCCAAATTTCAAAAATTTATTCTAATAAATAAAAAAGTTATGGGCTGTTCCATGTCCGCTGTGTCACCCGGTATTACAAAAATCAAAATACGCTTTCCCTCAGAAAGATCTGAAACAATTTTTAAAGTATAAAACATAAAAAAAACGTATTTGTTTCTAGTTTAATTGCTAATCACTTGGTAAATATTGGTCGTAGAGATAAATTGTGAAAGGAGAAAAGTTTAATAAATAAATTTTCCACAACTTAACATTGGTTAGAAATCGCAAAATGCATTATTCTTGTTTCCAAATATCAATAAACCAAAAAAGATTTTAAAAAAGCGTTCTGTGCATGATTTTCTAAGGTTCGTAAAATTCAGTTTGTTAATTGTTGCTTATTTTAATGACAATCGACAATTTGACAGTATTTTTAACGTAAGTAACTTTCAGGAATTTGTCAAATATATACCCACAAGAAAAAATCGATGGGTGTTAACTCAGATGATTGTGCTGGCTATTTTATATCTCCGCCACTACCTATCTGTGTATGTGAAAAAGCCTGGTTTAGGTATTTTCCTACCAATGCGGCGCGGCGTAATGGGGAGGCGAAACGTCTTGTTCAGATGATCTTTGGTCTTGTTGCAGCCAGGAGTATCTTGATTATTATCATCTGGATATAGTTAACTATATTTTTATTGCTATTTAAAGTACGGTATGTTTTTTACTAGTTCTTGGCTTAAACATAATCTCAACTTATAATAAAATATTTTTTAAGTTAGAGTGCACATAATGTGTCAAATTTTCCAGACCGTCACATCCAAGACAGTCTCACCCAGGCACGACGGTCTTAAACTGTATGAGACGGTCTTGAATGTAGGTTTAGTGTCAACTTTTTTTGTTACAGTACATATACATATTATTTTATTAAAATGGAAGAACAGCCAGCAACACTTAAGGCAAAATTAAAAAAAGAAAGAGCGGGCATATAAAAGAAACTTACAAAAAAAAGCACTGCCCGCGTACTGAAAAAGACAGAGTAAATATACAGGGTGATTCAAGGTCGATGGTAGGTTAGACGTTTATGGAAAACGGGACTCAGAATTTTTCTGAAAATTTAGCATCTTACATTTTCTTCCCTGTTCTATCAATCTAAAATATTTTCAGCATTGCGACGTTGCCGCTTCTATCAAAAAGTCCTAGAAACTTAAATTTTTTAAACGGAATACCCCCTATATTAACAAGTTATTATATTCGCCCTTTTATTATAATACTTTTTTGTTAATATTGCCCTATACCTATCTCTATCGGTTTTCGAGATAAAAAATAATTTGTGTTAAATATGGTCCAAAACATGGCCCTAATTAAACTTAAGTAAATTAGTGTTCTCAATTCATGAAAAGTTAATTTTTTGGTGGTAGTTTAGACAGACACGATGTATTTAATTTACACCGAGAAATCGACTCCATATCATACAGGGCGTGCTAAAATTACTATTATTTCCGTTATTCTTAAAAGGGGTCAAAAGATTATTTTTTCAAATGAAACCCCCTGTATATTACTCAATAAAATAAAAGATGAAGAAGAACGCTTTAAGATGACATATTATGTCCCTATACCTAAATCATCAAGTTTGTTTAATAAAGCCGCTTTTTTGTGAAAAATTATTTTTTAAAGAATTTAATTTTAAGTAACCATGGAATATCAAGCTATGACAGTTTGACTACAAAATAATCCAATTGACATGTGAAAGTACAGAAAATAACATAATTAAGAATAATAAAAATAACAAAATTGTAAAGAAAATAACAAATTTTTACAATAAATGCTGGAAATGTTGTCCATTACATTCTAAACATTTTAGAATGTGCTTTTGTAGTCGCAGTTCTTCTTTAGTAGGCAGTGGAGTAATGCACACCCTTTCTTTTAAAACAGAACATAAAAAAAAGTCAAGCGGCGTGAGATCGAGTGATCTCGGTGGCCAATCCCATGGCCCTAAGCGCCTAAACCAACGATCGTCAAACATTTCGTAAAGTTCCCTGGAAACTTCCTGGGTGCAATGAGCTGGCGCTCCGTCCAGTTAAAACCACGAATTCCTATATTTCTCTAAAGGCAAATTATCGACAAACTCGGTAACAGTCGTCCTTAGTATTTCGAGATATCTCTCAGCATTGAGTGTGTCATCATAAATAAAAAAGCTAATTTTATTCTTCTTTAAAATACAGAAAACATTAAGGTAAAATTTTTTTGAAACCCCATTTATTTTGTTACGTGAGGATTAAGATCAGCCCAAATTGCTTATTCCTTCTATTAAAAATCCATCCTCGTAAATTTTGCTTCGTCACTCCAAATTATTTTTGACAAAAAATCTGGATCCTCCTGTGTAAATATTAAAAGGGTTTCGCAAAAATGCACTCTACGTTCAAAGTCTTCCGCTTTATGGGCTTGAACTTTAGTAAATTTATACGGATCCATTTTGTGATTTTCCAAAATTCGTTGTACTGAAGCATATGATACACCAATCTTCTTCTGCACTACGAATTAAAGCTTCTGGATATGCATAAAAATATGCCAAAACGTTAACAATATTGTATTCATTTGAAGTAACGGGTTTTGGTAATGTTGGAGGCGCTTTTAAATTTGAGCCATAGTTAATGAAATTATTTTGTAGTCGTACAAACTTCCTCTCGTTTATTGGTGTTAATTCAGAATACATTTGGTTAAATTTTCTGCAACTTCTGGCAATGATTTGATCACATTGTCCGTGTAAAATAAATAATTTTATAAGAACTTTGAATAATCAATATTTGCGTTCACTTTGGGAGATTTTTTTAAACACCGTCAATAACTGTTTATAAGTTACTGATAAAAGTCACCAAACTGTCACAAGCTTGATATTTCCATGGTTACTTAAAATTAAATTCTTTAAAAAATATTTTTTTACAAAAAAGCGGCTTTATTAAGCAAACTTGATGATTTTGGTATAGGGACATGGTATGTCATCTTAAAGCGTTCTTCTTCATCTTTTATTTTATTGAGTAATATACAGGGGGTTTCATTTGAAAAAATGATCTTTTGACCCCTTTTAAGAAAAACGGAAATAATAGTAATTTTAGCACGCCCTGTATGATATGGAGTCGATTTCTCAGTGTAAATTAAATACATCGTGTTTTGTCTAAACTACCACCAAAACATCAACTTTTCATGAATTGAGAGCACTAATTTACTTAAGTTTAAATAGGGTCATGTTTTGGACCATATTTAACACAAATTATTTTTTATCTCGAAAACCGATAGAGAAAAGGTATATGGCAATATTAACAAAAGTATTATAATAAAAGGGCGAATATAAAAACTTGTTAATATAGGGGGTATTCCATTTTAAACAATAAAGTTTCTAGGACTTTTTGATAGAAGCGGCAACGTCGCATTGCTGAAAATATTTTAGGTCGATAGAACAGGTAAAAGAAGTAAGATGCTAAATTTTCAGAAAAATTCTGAGTCCCGTTTTATAAACGTCAACCTACCATCATTGAATCACCCTGTATATTTGCCTTACTACGCTTACCCTTTATACGACCTCGGTATTTACAAAATAAATATTTGTTATTAATTAACTAACTATTTATTAGCCCTTGTTGGTTTTAGTGTATATTAATTGACCGTCTCACTAATTTTAAGACCCCCTCATGTACCTTTAAAGGTTACTATCAGGGTCTTTGAATATTTTTTGGAGAAAAATATTTTATTAAAAATGGTTGTTTTTATATTATCCTTTAAATTATGGGGTAAAAAATATCGCAATAAAAAAAAGGGAAAAAAATATAGCAACTTTAACATTTTAATGGAACATCTTGTATATTATCCCCTTTCCCGAAAGATATTTTTTTTGATTCCAAATATACATACACTAATGATTTTTGGTTAAACTATTTTTGAATATTTTGCCTAAATTATAAATAAATTGCAAAAAAGTTTCATATTAGTATCAGAATGGAAACAATAAAATTGTTATGTTGTGAATTTGGTGAGGACTTTCTCTGGACCAATAATTTTTTTTTCTTACGATTAAACTTGCCTGCTATAGCAAAGGAAAACTCGTCCAGTGAATGAAATTTTATTTAAAAACCTAGATCCTGCTGCATAAACCTAGCTATTTCAATGCATACTCAGGTCGGTCCTACTTGTTTTGGTCAGAAAGATTCTGGATGGACATAAATTTATAAGGATGAAATTTGTAAAATTCTAAAGTTAAATAAATTTTATAATTTGTTTTATTAGGTTCAGATGCTGCATCCGAAATTGATATTTTAAGATTTTCTAAAGTTATTAAAAGAAGTTAGTGCTAGACGAACAGAAAAAGTAAATAATTATATTGAAAAAAAAAAAGGGTTTTTTCTTTTCCCATGCTACAGTCCTTTACTTTAATGTTTTTTCATTCACTAAACTTTCTTAAGGTATGTTTCTTTCCCCCGCGGCCGCCGCATGCGGCTCGCACTGCGAAGGGAAAGCACTTACTCATGTTTTTAAATGTCCTGGTTTCTTCCAAGCGGCCGTCGTAGCGTCCGCTGTCAACGACTGCGATTGATGCGACTGGACTGCTGAAGAAGCGGGGTAGTCGCAGTCGTGTCTGCGAGTGATATTTTGTTTGTGTGGAATGTCCGGTGTTTTTTTTAATTGTTAAAAATTGAAACTTTTTTTTTTTAAATGAGGTCCTGGATTTTTATTACGTATTTTAAGAGCTTTTAAGATCCCAAATCCAATGATGTTTCGCACTTATTCAAAAAATCAGTTTAATGTTTTTCCCAAGTTCCTGCCAAAAAAAATATTTCTGACTCTCTCTAACATATGGTTTGTTATGAAAATTGCCATTAATATAAATTTTTCGAATAATGCAAAACATTATTGGTTTTGGAAACTTAATAGCTCCCAAAATACATAATTAAAAATCCAGGGCCGTATTTAAAAAAAACAGTTGATGATGAAGCCCAAAGACGAAACGTTTGGTGTATAAATCTAATAACACTATCTTGTAGAACAGAAAAAGAGCAATGGAAATGTAAAATTATTTTGTTACATCGATTCAAATAAAAAATCATAAAAAAAAAAAAAACGAAATTGCGAATAATCGGTTTTTTCCAAAATAAATATTCGAAAATTTTAAAGTTCCCAAGGTGGCATTTTGATTAGCATCATATTGCGCAACTTTGCCTTCATTTAACCGACCTCGTATCTCTTCAAGTTTTCGAGATCCTAATGATAAGACTCAATTTGGTACACCCTGTACAGATTTACCTTAATACAATGGCTAATTTTTCCTCTGGGGTTATTGGATATTTAACTCTGTTGTCTGGGTCGGACTTTATATCCCTCTTTTATTAAGTCAAGAATAAAACTAAACTCTGCTTTATTCAGTCTAAAAATAT
This sequence comes from Listronotus oregonensis, assembly GCA_019359885.1. Classification (NCBI taxonomy): domain Eukaryota; kingdom Metazoa; phylum Arthropoda; class Insecta; order Coleoptera; family Curculionidae; genus Listronotus; species Listronotus oregonensis. The sequence goes on along the minus strand of JAHBCN010010670.1, from coordinate 6,437 downwards.
TTTCTAAATTTTACTTTATCCTGTTGCAGATGTCGATTTATTAATGTAGTATAACAACCCTCATCGCGTCTTTGCTGAAATATTGGATTTATAGAGGCATTGCTATGTTTCAGATTGGCTAATTGTAATAGTATTTCGTCATCCTCTTTTTCTTCTAATAAAAATTATTCCCAGATCATCCATCACGACTCTTACCAAAGATTATTCCCTTTCACTAATAATTTTGCTATCGCGAGTTTGAGCCGCGGTCCTAAGAAACCACCGTTAAACGGCGGCCCTGGTTAATCCATTCGTTAGTCCATCGACCCGCATGGAAGGAACCACACCTTTACTATGTATTTTATAGTGGCTATAGATCGTTGTTAAGGATATGATGGTGATAATTTCCTTTGCACTGTCGTTATCGTTAATGTTGCCATAAAAAAGACCGTCAATAGCGATTTTTTGTTCTTCTGAATAACCCATCGACAATAAAGCATTATAAATCATTCCAAATAGTTAAAATGATAAACTTTAACTTTTTACAATATTGAGGTGTCAAATTTATCATAACAAATTTATTGTTCTCATGGCTTTTTTAATACTAGTATGTTTTTTTTTTAATTTATAATTTAAGCTGAACTATTTCAAAATGGTTTACTCAAATATCATCAATGTACAAATTAGAAAAAAGATCTTTGAGCCATTATATACAGGATGTTTCATTTGAAAAAGTTGAAGTTGCCCATATTTTTTTTATCGCAATTTTTTTTTATTGATAATTTCAAAAAATAATATGGAAAAAAAAAATAAATTTTTGTACAAAACTTTTTTCAATCTTCAAAAATAAATAAGATGGAAGTTTAAATATAATTAAAGACCGTGTACAAACAAGAAAATTAAAATCTCAGAAAGTTTTAACTATTAGAAGCTGTCCCTTTCAAAAAAGATAATATTGAATTCTAATGGGCATTTGAAAGTAATAAAAATTAAAATTTAAAAAAAAATGTTATTTTTGTCTTTTTAAATTTTGGTCCAAAAAAAATTAAAAATCCGCATTGCGATATTTGTTTTTATAAATAATAAAAGAGGCCATCAAACACTGTTACATTTAGCCTTAATAAAGACAAAATCTTGATAAGTATATTATTTCTGTTGGAAAATTGTAATGTGACGGTCTTAAAAGTACCTATTCTAAGATATTTTGAATAAATTGAGAAATTGCGGCCCAGGTCAAAACTAGATTAAATTTTGTTTATAGAAAAAAAGCAATACGTTTAACATGTGCACTTATTTAGTTGTTTTTCATTTATATATTTTACTAAGAAATGTCTCGATTCCCGGTATATACTTTTTTCTAAAGAGTTTCCAGCAAACACATACCTACTACGTCGTACGATAAAGCCTGGTCTAAATGTTAAAATTTTTAATAATGATAAAACCTTAAAATCTACATTAAATACACCCTGTACAACCCGGGATAATAAAGGATTTTATGGTAACGTCGCTTATTAAAATAAATGACAAAACTGGCCTGTCCTTCAGGCAGAAAATTCGCATCCAACTTGTAACTTGTTCCCAAAGCGGGTCTTACAACCGGAGATTTCAGCCGACCACTTTAGATTAATTTTAAGGGATCTACAAGTTTTACCGCCTGGGGTGGGACACTATTTTCAAATTAATTAAGTCTTTACAGGGTGAACCTGTTTGGAACTTTGGGAATTTTGGTAAATTGATTTAATCCGGGAGTAAAGGGTATTATAAGAACATTAACCCTAAATTCCTAATTGTACGTTAAATATGTACAGGGTTCAGATTTGTTTGACCTTCGACCAGTAAAGTCACGCATAAAAAGTACATAGCTTTTTTCGGGAAGGGCGTTGACGAAGCCATATTAACCCCAATCTTTGGGGGAACCTGTTTTGAAATTTGGGAAATTTAGGTAAATTAATTTCAATCAGCAGTAAAGGGTATTATAAGAACATAACCCTAAATTCCTAAATGTACGTTACATATGTACAGGGTTCAGTATCTGTTTGACCTTCGACCAGTAAAGTCACGCGATAAAAAAGTACATAGCTTTTTTCGGGAAGGGCGGTTGACGGAGCCATATAAACTGAAGTCTTTTTCAGGTTTAACCTGTTTTGAAATTTGGGGAAATTTATTGAATTATTTTTTAATCAGCAGTAAAGTGTATTATAAGAACATAACCCTAAATTCCTAAATGTACGTTACATATGTACAGGGTTCAGTTTCTGTTTGACCTCCGACCAGTAAAGTCACGCGATAAAAAGATACATAGCTTTTTTCAGGAAGGGCGGTTGACGGAGCCATATTAACTGAAGTCTTTACAGGGTGAACCTGTTTCGAAATTTGGGAAATTTAGGTAAATAGATTTTAATCAGCAGTATAGGGTATTATAAGAACATAACCCTAAATTCCTAAATGTACGTTACATATGTCCAGGGTTCAGTTTCTGTTTGACCTTTGACCAGTAAAGTCACGCGATAAAAAAGTACATAGCTTTTTTTTGGGAAGGGCGGTTGACGAAGCCATATTAACTGAAGTCTTTACAGGGTGAACCTGTTTTGAAATTTGGGAAATTTAGGTAAATTAATTTCAATCAGCAATAAAAGGGGATTATAAGAACATAACCCTAAATTCCTAAATGTACGTTACATAGTACAGGGTTCAGTTTCTGTTTGACCTTCGACCAGTAAAAGGTCACGCATTTAAAAAAATACATAGCTTTTTTTCGGGAAGGGCGGGTTTACGAAGCCATATTAACTGAAGTCTTTACAGGGTTTAACCTGTTTCGAAATTTGGGAATTTAGGTAAAAAAGAAAATTTTGCTTAGGGTGATATAAGAACATAACCCCAAATTCCTAAATGTACGTTACATATGTACAGGGTTTAGTTTCTGTTTGACCTTTGACCAGTAAAGTCACGCGATAAAAAAGTACATAGCTTTTTTCGGGAAGGGCGGTTGACGGAGCCAAATTAACTTAAGGAGAGACTTATCCCGCCATTAGAAGTGCTGAAAGTGTAGTTTTGGAATCTAGAGAGATGCCTATAACCCTTTTTTTAGAATATGCTTTGAAATAGCTTCCTTTTTCGAATAAGTCAACGACTTTGAGCCGGACTACATCGTTCCTACATAATATGGCTAGCCCCGATTCTTAACCCAATTTATCGGGAGTGTAAGCAATGCGGAAGGGTTGCTCCACCTCTTGCTAAGCTTTGGCGGGGTGAAGTCGATCTGACGAATTAACTCAGCATCAAAGCCAATACGGGGGTTCTTTAATCACCAAAACGATTTTTGAATTGTGAATTGATGTATAGGGTTATCCAACAAAGACTGAACAGGGTCATATTGTGGCTTACTTGATATTTAAAAAATTTTAAAATATCACTCTTGTGTTTATCATTTTTGAAATTTTTAATTAGATCACTATTCAACAAAGATAATAAAGTGTTTGTATATATATATATATATATATATATATATATATATATATATATATATATATATATATATATATATATATATATATATATATATATAATACATATATATATATATATATATATATATATATATATAATATATATATATATATATATATATATATATATATATATATATATATATATATATATAAAACAGGGTGTCCTGATAAGTACATCCTCCGGTGATGTCTCGGAAACCGTTCATCTCTTAGCTTTCGGAAAAAAATATTTAGTGTAAAACCGGCCTCAAGAAAATGTTGGAAATTATTTTTAAGTTTCTAATTCCGCCGCTAGAGGGCGTAAAACTAACAACAAAATTAAAAATACGGATTATTTAAGAATATGTTATATTAACTTATGTCTTTGATGAAGCATTTTTTCCTAACCTGTCAAATATAGGGAGGGGCGAGGAGAAAATGTACATTAAAAAAAAATTTATAACTTTTTTTTGACTTAACCGATTTTGATTAACTAGATCTTGTTTGAAGGAGCTTTTAGCAAAGCCTAAAAAGAAATATTGTTATAATTAATTTATTTTTTTATTTTATCCATAGAGATTGATTTGTGTCAAAGTTATAAATTTTGTCAATTATTTCGAAAAATTTAAATACAATGGTATTATTATGATATGCTCATTAAAAAGCAAAAAAACTGATGAAAACTGCATTTCAATATCCTAATTATTTCTCGACTTATTGCCGAAAAACTGCATTACTGGTATTCTTTCCTATTTTAAGCTGTCAGATAAACAACACGGCGTTTTTATCAAGAGTGCCATGACAACGAAAACAAGTTGTTTCTCTACAAATAATAAATAATATCATAATTATTTGTTTATCATCAATTTAATAACAACGTTCATTATTACACGGCTCGTGGATAATAATATAGCTGATTTTTTTTTATTTACGGGCTCTGGCTAATAGAAGCGAATGAAGTAAAATACAGTTTATTAAAAAGTTTATTCATATCACAAATGCTTAAAATGTTGTTCGTTACTTAAAATTTAACAATTTATTCTTCTTTTGGAACTTAGAACAGCGCTTTCTATCTCAGCCCTTAAGATATGATTTATTTATTTTAATATATATATATATATATATATATATATATATATATATATATATATATATATATATATATATATATATATATATATATATATATATATATATATATATATATATTTTTATTATTATATATATATATATATATATAAATATATTATATACAGTATGTCCCACGGGAAAAGGTGTTGAAGAGAAAAAACTTTTTTTTTTGATTTTATCGAAAAAAGCTACTCTTGATAAAAATTTTGCTATTCTTAAGATTGGGATGGAAACATTTAACATATTTTATACGCTGTGTTCAGAATATTGAAAAACTTAAAATGGTACAAGAGTAAAGTGCATTTATTTGAGAAGATATGAAAATAAGTTATTAGGAAAAGTTGTTCAAAATTAAAAGATAGTCTCTAATGTCAATATTTGAAAAAATCGGCCTACTTTTATTTTTTGTGATTAAATTTATTTTAATATCGATTTAAATTTTTAATATCAATTTATTATCAAATTTTTTGCTGTTAAGTAAGGATTTAAAGCTGACGATACTGCGGCTAATGGATTATAAAAGCAAAGTATCAATAAAGCTTATCACTATCAACGCCTTCTAGTACAAAAATTTGGAATTAGTTAATTGATAATAAAATTTTAATCACAAATTAATAAAAGTGGGCCGATTTTTTCGAAATTTGGTATTAGAGACTACCTTTTACGTTTAAACAACTTTTTCTAGTAACTTATTTCCATATCTTTGCATATAAATGCACTTTACTCTTGTACCATTTTAAGTTTTTCAATTTTCTGAACACCCGAATAGAATATGTTAAATGTTTCTATCCCAATCTTACTCTAAGAAGCAGCAAACATTTTTATTACAAGTAACTTTTTTCGATAAAAATTTAAAAAAAAGAAGTTTTCCTATTCAACACCTTTTCCGTGAACACCATAGTAGGAAAGGTGTTAATAAAAAAACTTTTTATTTTATTTTATCAAAAACGCTATTTAAAAAATTTTGTATTTTAGAGAAGATTGGGAAAAACATTTAACAAATTTTATACGCGGATTCAGAAAATTGAAAAAACTTTAAAAGTTCAAGAGTCAAGTGCATTTATTTGAGAAGGTATGGAAATGTTACCAGAAAAAGTTGTTAAAAAATAAAAGATAGTTTCAATATCATTTTTCAAAAATCGGCCTACTTTATTAATTTGTGATAAAAAATTATTTTAATATTATTAATTCCAAATTAACAATCTTTATTGTACTAGTAGGCGTTGATAGTGACAAGCTGTATTGCATTTCGCTTTTATAATTTATTACCCAGAAAATCACTTACTTAACAGCAAAAAATTTGATAAAATTAATATTAAAAATTTAAATTGGTATTAAAATTAATTTAATCACAAATAAATAAAAGTGGGCATTTTTTGAAAATTGGTATTAATGACTACCTTTTTAAATTTTTAACAACTTTTCCTATAACTTTTTCCATATCTTCACAAATAAATGCACTTTATCTGTCCATTTTAAGTTTTCAATTTTCTGAACACCGTATAAAATATGTTAAATGTTTCTATTAATCTTACTCTAAGAAATAGCAAAAATTTTTTATCAAGAGTAGCTTTTTTCGATAAAATCAAAAATAAAAAAATTTTTCTCTTCAACCACTTTTCCGTGAATATTTATATTTATATATATATATATATATATATATATATATATATATATATATATATATATATATATATATATATATATATATATATATATATATATATATATAAAAATAATATATAAAATGTATATATATATATATATATATATATATATATATATATATGGGGGTTTCTCACAATATAAAATTTGATTTAAATTTTTCAGAAGTAAAAA